>JAOTRH010107602.1:0-120241 GCA_034768845.1 Heliamphora exappendiculata | reverse complement strand
TTTTGAGTTATGATTTAAAATTTAATTATAAGGTTCTGTCTGAAATTTTATTTCGGGTCGTTTTAAATTTGATTGTTTTTTTTTTATGCGCAAAGTTTAAAATTTTTTTTCTAAATATTAAATTTCTTACCGAAATTTTTTAACTATATAATATATTTTTATATTTATTTTTAATTACTGATATTTTAATTGATGTAAGTTTTTGAGTTATGGTTTAAAATTTACTTATAAGGTTTTGTTTGAAATTCTATTTCGGGTTGCTTTAAATATTTATTGATATCTTTTTTTTACGAGTCGTCACATTAATCTTCCATCATGAACTACAATTCTCATCCTGAAGAAATATTAGGAGCCACACCATTGTCCGAGACGAGATTCTACACTGTTGAAAACTAACCTGGCATCATTGCTATAAAATCAACACGGTCACCTGATCTTAACAAGTCACATAAACAAGATACGCCACACAGATATAACATCTCACAGGTGTTCACTAACCTACTCAGACCCAAGTCTTATTTGTCAAGTAACCATTCAAAATTTTTCTTTTACACTTAGCAACTTCTTCTTATGTAGGACTCGTCACGGCCCTTCTATTCGAAACCAAACCATCATGTCAGTCTTGACAGGTCATACCAACCAAGGCTCCTCAAATATCGAATCCTTCCTGACTCATATCTTACCACACACTCGGGGCCACAATCCGAATAGGCGGTTACGCCCAAAATATAACGTTTTCCACAGTCGACGACCACTCCTTAACTCTAAGAATTCTAAGTAGTTCAAAGCCCCAAACAGAGCACAAACCCAAACTCACAAAAGTCTATCAGAAACCCACCACGTAAATATTCCAGTCGCAAGGTTCCAACTAAATTCCCACTTCACCAAGAGTTAGAGGTAAAACCATACCCTACACCACTCAGAACATACTGCACACAACGGTTAGCAATTCTTAATCATTCACTACAAAAAAGGACTTTACGTTTCAACACTAACTCTCTTGTCAACAAGGACAAATATTTCTAGTCTATCAACCCAATCTCACCGGGAACACAACCCCACACATTATATTTGTACAGTAAAGCAAACAAACTCTATTTAGAAAACCCACGAGGAACTCAGTCCTCTAATCACCCGATCCCGATAGGACCTATCAACACTCGGCCCCCAAAGAGCCCTATAAATCTCACTTTGAGGCTGCATCGACCATAGTCACAGAGCTACTGTCAATCCAATCACAATATCCAGATCATCCGCTACACTAAACTCTCAACTCTCAGGCCTTATTCCCACACACACGAATGCCATCAATCCTCATACCTCGCTTAACACATCCCATTGGACTACAAACTCGTCACCAATTACACACGGAGACACAATGCCAACATACCCATTGTGCCAAGATCTCACTTTATAAGGTTGCGCTTCACTAACCTAACTCCCACTAGGCAAATCATAGTCATGTCACAGCCTTGGGCTCACTGTGCAAGTAACTCACATAGAAGGTGCACGACACCAAACCAGAGGAAACCCAATCCTGAGACATTTTCTCCAAAGTTACTAATATCTCCCACAACCATGCTGACGCCTCTCGTACTTTCACTCCCCAGGCACACATCTATCACAGACATCTTACCCCATTGTTTCTCGCCTATCACTCTAAGTCACCCAATCCACACGGTACACTGCTGAACCTTATTGCTCTACACTTCGTTCTCCTTGGCAAACAACATACCTACCGCTGAACCTTAGGTTGAACATAAACAACCTCCAGACATATCACATCCAGGAAACACTGTCTCAACACTAGACCAACCACACTATCGAACCCCTCCATGGTTTTTTCAAACCTCATGCACCCAGCACGGTCCCCAAACACGATCTCCTAGTCTTGAGGATAACGATCCAACTACAGACCTTTATTCTTGTAGGAATCCCACAAAACTAATACTCGAGAATTTCACCACATAAACAATTCAATCACTGAATTCCCTTGAGATCTCTCTCAACGAGAATTTAAGCTATCGACCTTTCGTACAAATTAGGTTACATTTCCAAATACTTGAGTTCGCAAGGTAAAGCAAACGGGCTCTTCAAGGAATTACGGGAAAACGAACTCACACTCATACGATCCCAACATTTAATTCTCACCAAGGAAGAACAATCTCACTAGATAACCAATTATGAAACGTCTATCTTCCTAGAGAAACCACAAGTAAACTTTTGGCTCTTACTCAACGTCACTATCCTTCAGGGCAACCATCACAAGCTCGGGTTATGAGAAGGTTAACCATTATTCCTTGTGAAGACATCGGACACCTTAATACAAACGTTATCGGCCACCATTCATAATGGGTATATTCCTCGTCACACCATATCCTTATACTCAGACCTTTACTTGAACACTACAACTATAGTTTACTCCTTCACATCCCAATGACGCATTTCATGCGTTCACAAGATCCTCACCGTTTATCCACCAATGCACAACGCTATACATACTCACATCACTTTAGAATATCTCTTCACAGGGTCGCATTATACCAACTCGATTCCCAACAGGTAGGTAACAACCAAACGGGTAGGCAAAAACTACGCCACAGTCTCGAGCTCATGGCTCTGGTACACCCATCAAAAAACACAAACGTTTAACTCAAAAACACTAGTCTCTTGTGTCACTACCTGCAACACGAGCAAAACGAATCTCGCCTCGCCTACCAACTCTAGACCAAAGACACCATCCTACCACTCACTCCTTAAGGGTAACACAGCACCACCACATTCGGACTTTAAGCTAAATACAGACCACCGCCATCATCCTCTTAATGGATCTCTACCCATCAACACATCGTCCTAAAATGACTGAGTCAGCCACACCAATAATATCTACCACATGCCCCACAAATCTCACATACTCACATCCTTACCGAACACCAAGTATTCCACAAAGTCTCCTAATCTTGAGAACGATAACCTTAGCCACCAAACTCTTCTCTATGAAACTTTTCAAATAACCTCAGATCATCATTCACCACAGCACAACTACCACCGATATACATCTCACGATACATACGTGTATATCACTCGAGAATCAATCTATCAACATCTCCAACCCACATACTCATTATCGTACAATTCCTAACTCCGATCAAAGGAGGTAACTTAGCAATACGCCTAAAAGGAAACTCAAGGGTCATCAACAGACTCTCAAAATTATCCAGCAACACTATGGCTACCAACAATACTCCATAGGGTAAGGAGTACTTCCAAACACTAACTAAGCCCAGACTTTCTAACACACCTTAGGCCGAAGATTATTACGCTCTCGTCTACTATGCTCCCATCTACTATGCTCCAATTCATACCCAATCTCGGGGCACACGGCTCATGACATAGCACGGCTCAATACATATCACGGCTCATGACGTACATAATCCTCAACGTGCCCAAAACTACACCTCCTATCCAACCGCAAGAAACAACCTCCAAGAGGTTTCAAACAATCTACCATACTCATTCATCAAGCTATTGGTAGCACAACACACAACGGGCAACTAACTATAGTCACCCCAACTCACATAGGTACAACACACTCCAAGCAATTAGTTCTCATCTAACGGGCTTACACCCACCACGGTCCTTGACCACCAGGTCGCACTTTCACAACCCACACTACCACTTGGACCACAATTCATCCTAGTTCCCATGGGTATAACTCTTATAACGAGGTTACCACAATTCTCAACTCGGTTAAACTCAACTTAACCTTCTAAAGCCAAGCTACACACTACTCATCCTACTCACCGCCTAATCACATCACATCAACACATATTAACATATCGAGGCCTCAGAGTAACGCGATAATCTGAACAATTAATTCAGATTTCTCATAGAAAGAACATCTGCCAAAAGCTTTTTTATTTTGAACTCCAAAGTAGTTGATCGGACACCAACTGACATGCCACGTGATCCTAAGTCTCAACCCTCCATGCATGTCACGTCCCAAACCCCGGGGACCCGTGAACTAACCCCAACCCAATCTTTCTAAGGGTCATCCAATAACACTTCCATTTTAGCTTAGATTTGAATTCAAAACTCATTTGGAAATAAATGTGTTCTTGAGTAACTATATTTTTATTTCACCGACGTATAGCAAATTCTAAATAATACTTTAAGTCCCACAAGATCGTTTACAAAACAAAATGTTATTTCACTCATCCAACTTTTTTAAAATATAAAAATGAGATCAAATACATCGAATCCTTTAACTTTATGTTTACATATGGCATAAAGAAAAGAAATGCTAGACCCATCTTCTAGCACATCTCCAAAATGCCTCCATCATCTCGGTATCATCAGTTCTCCTCGGGACCTGAAAAAATGGTTTAGCAGTCGTACGTGAGCCGAAACTTGTAGAATATAGATTAACTCATATGTAATGCATAATTTGTGAGGTGTGATGGGTGCAACCGGAATAAAATGCAAGTTCTATAAATTTGTTATTTATTTTCACACACACACCCACGCACGCCAAGTTACTCCTTCATTAACTCTTTTTCAACATATTCCTTTCTTTCACATTTATTCTCATTTCTCGATTTTTCACAAAAGTCAAATCACATTTTTATTACTCGGTTTATCACAAAAATCATATTACAATTAATTCATCACAATGAATGAGCCGATATCGGGTGCAGCTTATAGAAATTCCTCCCTATTATCCCAATAGGCTACGCGAAGCCATTGGTTAATAGATAACTCTATAACTCACCACGATACAACACCACATTTTGGGGGCTAACCCGTGGGCACGTGGTCTCCATCTTGCGCAAGTTTTTGGTCTTTCACCACGGAGCTGCCTGCCCAACTTAATTTATAAACCTTGGCGGGCTTTCACCGCAAGACCGCAGCCCTCACAGTATGCATAAATCTTCGCGAGCTTTCACCGCAGGACCGCAGCCCCTCATTATGCATATTCCACATTCAATCATAGGGTTTCAACTCGATTTAATAGTTTCATTATGCAGTTTCTCATAGTTCATATCATTACTCAATGTCATTAAGTACCAACATAAATTTTAACTCAATTATAATCATATCATATGTCGTTTAAGTACTCAAATTCTCTTTTATAATCCATGCAACATGCATTATAATATCATTATATAACTTTTCATATATCACTTTACTATTACCACGTCATAGGATATCAATGCAAAATTTATTTAGTAAAGACCATATCATTTAATGGGAAAGAGATGTAGTCATCATATGCATATACATGTGTATACAAGTTAAAATTCATGTTTATCGCAAATACAACCAATCGGTATGATACTAGCATCCCAACCCAAGTGTAGTGAGGTAGGTAAATTCATAACCCAAGGGATAAGAAATTTGATAAAAAAAAAGGTTCAATATTGATGAAAATGTCTTTTTTAAAAGCATTTGGCCAAAAACAGGTGAAAAATAGTTTTAAAAATTTGACATACCCTCACTATTTTAATCGTAACTTTTTTTACAAAAAGAATTTTTTTGTGAGAGTAGTCTTGTTGGAATGAGGACTTCCGGAGCTTCGATTTGAGTACAAGAACGACCAAATTCGGAGTCCGGGTGAGGGAGATATGATCAAACAAAATTGGCCCTGCGCAGTTAGTCCGCTCGAGCGGATGTCGGGTGCTCGAGCGCCCAACTCTCTGCAAGTTGAGTGCTCGAGCGGACAGGGCTCCGCTCGAGCGCGCTGTCGGCCGAGAAAACCCCAGATTTGCCCATGTTTTGAGTTTTTAACTTTAAAACCCTTAATCCTTCATCTAATAGGTCCTAAATCTCAATTTCCACCATAAAAAACATTATATTTAAACTTCATAATCCCTTTTTATGTAATGATTTCACAAAATCACGGTTTATTATTCTCAAAACTCAAATTTTTGTGAGAACCCAACTCAATCCACACATTACTCTATCATCCCTTCTAATCATGCATAACTTCTATTAAATTTTACCCATATAAGAAATTATCAACTCAAATCATTACAAGCATACGAGAGAATTTAGATCCTACCTCGAATTTGCTTAAAAGCTTGAAATCTCTTCAAATTCTCTTTCTTAGGGTTTGGATCTTGGGTGTTTTTACCTCATTGATACTCCATCTTCCACCTCCTTGCTCCAAAGTTTGATTTCCATCCTTGCTTGCTCCCAATCTTGCCTCGATCTTCAATTTAAAGGATGGAGGGTTAGGGTTTACATGGGGAAAGTGGGTGTCTCTCTCTCTCTCTCTCTCTCTCTCTAGAAAAGAAGAAGGGAGGAGGAAAAGAGAAAGAAGGGGTCTCACGTGGGTGTAGTATAAACATATATATAAAACCTCTAATATTTCTCCAACCTTCGAGATCATTCCAAATATTTTTCGATAGCCCGCTCGAGCGGACCTCTGGAATAGAACTCTACGAAATTTCTTAAATTTCAACTTAAACCTCCAACTTTGCTCACCTTTAAATATCTCAATGTATCCATTAACATAGCCATATCAATATCGTTTGTTGCCTTGTATCTCAATATCACCTTCACATATTATTAATTCCACTGTAAATGAATAAAGTTTTATAACACTCACGTCCAAATTTAATTCCGTCTCCTCACTTAACCGAAGACATAAAATCACAAAAATAAATACGTATCTGGCCGTTACAACTTTCCCCCCTTGGAGAATTTTATCCCCGAAATTCGTCTTCAGTCATACCAAATCTTCCTTTAGTCATTCGATTTATGAAGCATCTTTCTCAGTCCGTAATCCTAATTGTTCTTTCAAAGCGGTATGACTCAAGGACATTAATTCACTTCTTTTACCATCAAACTTAACTTTCGAACACCAATATTTCACAAATATTAGAATCATCCTTATCTATCGAACTATACTCATATCGGGCTTTGACCAATCTAAAACGGTTCATTATTTGCTATGACACCAACTCTTATCTGAAATTAATCACCAGGGCGGGAGTTAACCACTCCGTTATTGATCATCGACTATCCTTCCATGATCACCATCTCACATCACATACACGCTCTCAAAGACTAAACATCCTCAACTATAGCATTATACGTTATAGGTCCTACTACTGTTAAGATTCTCCCAATTTTGTCGAATTTTGGCTTAACTCACTATTGAATTCCAACGTATACCGAGAACTACTCCTTCAGTTTAAACACATATTGCCAAACTCGGACATTGGTCACTTGGGTTACACCCATTACCCCCAAAATCGCCTATGCTTTTACAGTAAACAAACTACCACAAACTTAAAACCATATTACTACTTGCATTACATCACTCTAGTCCTTCAACCATCGAAACGAAACCAACACTACCACCTGAACTTCATGAGCCAGTAGGATTGAACACTCTTCATGAGTTAAAAGTTCCATACAAACTAAATCACATCTATACACATACCTATTAGCCTTTCAAGTCTACCATGCCTTAGATTAAACAATTTGTAACCTCTGCACTTGCATTGCCTCCACTCATCATTACTATTTTATACATTCACGCCTTCTTCAAAAGGTTGACATACTATTCACACTTTAAGAATTCAGGGTAATACATAGCTCCAAACATAACATAGACCCAAACTCACAAGAGCATATTAGAAACACATGACACGAATATCTTAGCTGATCGTTGCCGAAAAGGATTTTATTTTCTCAATATTAACTCCCTCGTAAACAAGAACAAACACTCCTGGCCTATCAACTTGACCTCAAAGGAAACACAATCAAACATTCGCACAGTAGAGCGAATGAATTTCACCCAGAAAATTCCACGAGAAACTCAGTCTCCCAATCACCCAAAACAGCCTAACTAAGAATCACTCAACAAACCAACAGTCACACCCAACCATAGTAGAACGGTCCATACACCACAATTGTTTGCAAGATAATCATGTTTCCTTCCCAAGAAAGACATGGCAAGCCAGAAGTCTTGACCCATCCTCAACGTATTCCCATAGTCCATCCAATTTTTGTTCCCAACAATATCCAGATCACTATACTAAGCTCTCAACTCTCAGACTTCATTTTCACACACAAGGATACCATCAATCTTCATACCTCATACAGCACATCTCATAGAACTACCAGCTCGTTAGTAGTCACACACGAAAATATTATACCGACATTCCCATCTTGCCAACACCTCACTTCATAAACTTATACTTCATTATCCTAATTCCCACTAGGCAGATCTTAGCTTTGTCACGGCCTTAAGTTCATTGTCCAAGCAATTCTCATAAAAGTGCATGACACCAACAAAGGAAATTAAACCCTGAGGCCTTTTATCCAGAGTTACTAATAACTTCCATTACCTTGCAAATGCTAACCGTACTCCCGCTACCCAAGCATGTGCCTATTGTCAACATCTGAACCCACGATTTTCGTACTTTCGCTGCCCAAGCACGTACCTATTGTCAACATCTGAACCCACGATTTCTCGCATATCGCTTCAGGCCACCCGAACTACACTATATACTGTTAAACTTTATTACTCCACACTTCGTCCCCATGGGCAAACAACTTATCCATCTCTGGACCTAAGGTTGAACACAAACAATCTCAAGACATGTCACACTTAAGATACCCCATTTCAGAAGTAGGCTTACTACACTTTCGAACCCTTCTATGGCCCTTAAAAAAATATTACATGCACCCAACACATTTCTCCTAAACATGATTTCTTAATCACGAAGATGTCAACCCAATTATGTATCTGCATTTATGTAGGAATCTCACAGAACTAATACTCGAGGATTTAACCGTGTAATCAACCAAACTACTAAACTCCTTTAGGGACCTCACTTAACGAGGACTATAGCTATCGATACTCTGTACTAACCAAACTATATCTCCCAAAACCTTACCCATGCGCTCAGGCTCACACAAGCCCTCTAAGAAACCATGAGCAAACGAAGTCACACACTTACAATCCCGACATTTTACCTTTCCCAAGAACAAACAATCACACTGGTTAACTAATTATGAAACGTCTCTCTTCCTAAGGAAATCATGAGCCAACGTTAGGTTTTTATTCAACGTCACTATCTTCTAGGGCAACCAATATTCACTCGGCTCAAGAGAAGATTAACCACAAGCCCTTGTAAAGACACCTATCATCATCGTACAAACGTTATCGACCACCATTCACACTGTGTATATCATTTGTCGCACTGAGTCTTCTCATTTAGATTCTTACTCAAGTACATTAACTATCATTCACTCATTCACATCCCGATGATATATCGCACGCATCCACCAGGCCCTCACTAGTTAATCACCAAAGATAGCACCACATATATTCACATCACTTAAGCACGTTTATTTACGGGTCACGTCATACTGACAAGCAAACAAATAGGAAAAACTATGCTACAGTCTTAAGCCCACAACTTCGGAAATTATAAAACGTTTAACTAAAAACACTTATCTTGTTTATCACCATACGCGAAACACCGACACACAGCTGCCCAATCATGAAAGCAACTACACGTTACACGAACAAACGATCCTTGGTCACCAACTTTAAACCCATGACACCACCCTATCGCCTATCCCGTAAGGGTAACACAACACCACCGCACCCAAACTTTAAGCCGAATATAGACCACTGCCATCGTCCTCTTAAAGGATCTCTTCCTATTAATATGTCGTCTTAAAACAACCAATCCGGTCACACCAGCAACATCTATCACTTACCCCACAAGCCTCCTACACTCATATTCACATTCTTGCCATACACCATACATTCCACATAATCTCCTACTCTTGAGAACAACGACCCAAATCACAAAACCCTTCTTCGTGAAACTTTCCAACCGACCTCGAATCTTCGTTCACCACATCACAACTACCATCGATATGCATCTCCTCTTATATACACACATCACTCAACAACCAGTCCATCGATAACAGCGTCATTCCATATACTCTTTCCACCTACGCTTTCCTTAAGAAACACAACTCAGCACCATGCCATACAAAAACACAAATGTTATCAATCTGACCTTCAAAATCACAAGATACGTGGTTATCAATAACACTCCTAAGGGTAAGAGACATTCCCAGCCACGTGCCTAAGCACAGACTTTCTAACACACTTTAGGCCAGAAATTATTACGCACCCGTCCACTATGTTTCTATCTACTATGCTCCCGTCCATACCCAACCTTGGGGTACACGGCTCAAGATATAGCACGGCTCAAGACATAGCACGGCTTATGACGTACATAATTCTCAACATGCCTAAAATGACGCCTGATATCCATCCATAACAAACAACTTCTAAGGATTTTAAACACTCTACACAGCCTTTCCATCATACTACCGACAACACAACATAATACAGGCAACTAACTACGATCACTCCCAACTCACATGGGTATGACACACTCCAAACAATTAATGCTCATCTCACGAGCTTACACCCACCACTTTCACTAACCACCGGGTCGTAATTCCACCACTCCTACCACCGTTCAGATCACAACTCATCCTAGCCCCACGGGCCTAATCCCTACACCAAGGATATCACAACACCCAACTAGGTTAAACTCAACTTAACCTCTTAATACCAAGCTACACACTATCCAACACCTAATCACATCACATCAACACATATTCACATACCGAGGGAAAGCATTAGAGCAACACGACAATCCGGGCAACTAATTCAGATTTCTCATAGAAAGAACGTCGGCCAAACGCTTTTCTATTTTGAACTCCAAAATAGTTTATCGGATGCCGTATGGCATGCCACATCACCCCAAGACTAAACCCTCTATGCTCATATAAACACATAACATGCACAACGCAATTCAACCGCAAACTCACGCAAGCACACAACTCATGCCGTGTAGTGGTGCCTAACCTAGTCAATCGGGTCACATACTATGGTCATGATTACTCCCCACGGCTCTTAGGTATTCGAACCTAGAGCTCTGATACCATTCTATTACGCCCCGAACCCTGGGGTCCCGTGAACTAATCCCAACCCGACCCTTCTAAGGGTCATCCAATAACACTTCCATTTTACCTTAGATTTGAATTCAAAACTCATTTGGAAATAAATGTGTTCTTGAGTAACTATATTTTTATTTCACATACGTCTAGCAAATTCTAAATTGTGCTTTAAGTCTCACAAGATCGTTTACAAAATAAAATATTATTTCACTCATCCAACTTTTTGAAAATACAAGAATGAGATCAAATACATCAAATCCTTTAACTTTATGTTTACATATGGCATAAAGAAAAGAAATGCTAGACCCATCTTCTAGCCCATTCCCAAAATGCCTCCCTCATCTCGGTATCATTAGTTCTCCTCGGGACCTGAAAAAATGGTTTAACAGTCGTACGTGAGCCGAATCTCATAGGATATAGATTAACTCAGATGTAATGCATAATTTGTGAGGTGTGATTGATGCAACCGAAATAAAATGCAAGTTCCATAAATTTGTTATTTATTCCATACACACACCCACGCACGCCAAGTTACTCATTCATTAACCATTTTTCAACATAGTCATTTCTTTCACATTTATTCTCATTTTTCAGTTTTTCACAAAAGTCAAATCACATTTTCATTACCCGATTTATCACAAAAATCATATTACAATTAATTCATCACAATTAATGAGCCGATATCGGGTGCAGCTTATAGAAACCCCTCCCTATTATCCCAATAGGCTACGCGAAGCCATTGATTAATAGATAGCTCTATAACTCACCACGATACAACACCACGTTTCGGGGGCTAATCCGTAGACACGTGGTCCCCATCTTGCGCAAGTTGCAGGTCTTTCACCGTGGAGCTGCCAGCCCAACTTAATTCATGAACTTTGGCAGGCTTTCACTGCAGGACTGCAGCCCCTCATTATACATGAACCTTCGCGGACTTTCACCACAGGACCGCAGCCCCTCATTATGCATATTCCACATTCAATCATAGGGTTTCAACTCAATTTAATAGTTTCATTATGTAGTTTCTCATAGTTCATATCATTACTCAATGTCATTAAGTACCAATATAAATTTTAACTCAATTATAATCATACCATATGTCGTTTAAGTACTCAAATTCTCTTTCATAATCCATGCAACACGTATTATAATATAATTATATAACTTTTCATATATCACTTTTCTGTTACCACGTCATAGGGTATCAATACAAAACTTATTCAGTAAAAATCATATCATTTAATGGGAAAGGGATGCACCAATCATATGCATATACATGTGTATATAAGTTAAAATCTATGTTTATCGCAAATACAACCAATCAGTATGATACTAGCATCTCAATCCAAGTGTAGTGAGGTAGGTAAATTCATAACCCAAGAGATAAGAAATTTGATAAAAATGTTCAATATTGATGAAAATGTATTTTTTAAAAGCATTTGGTTAAAAACAGGTGAAAATGGTTAAAAAAATTTGACATACCCTCACTATTTTCATCATATTTTTTTCTACAAAAAGAATTTTTTTTAGAGCACTCTTGTTGGAAAGAGGACTTCCGGGACTTCGATTTGAGTACAAGAACGACCCAATTCGGAGTCCGGATGAGGGAGATATGATCGAACAAAGTTGGCCCTGCGCAGTCAGTCCGCTCGATCGGACAGGGCTCCGCTCGACCGCGCTGTCGGCTGAGAAAACCCCAGATTGGCCCCTGTTTTGAGTTTTTAACTTCAAAACCCTAATCCTTCATCTAATAGGTCTTAAATCTCAATTTCCACCATAAAAAACATTAGATTCAAACTTCAAAATCCCTTTTTATGCAATGATTTCACAAATTCACGGTTTA
Source organism: Heliamphora exappendiculata (assembly GCA_034768845.1). Classification (NCBI taxonomy): domain Eukaryota; kingdom Viridiplantae; phylum Streptophyta; class Magnoliopsida; order Ericales; family Sarraceniaceae; genus Heliamphora; species Heliamphora exappendiculata. The sequence goes on along the minus strand of JAOTRH010107602.1, from coordinate 107,391 downwards.
TCATTTCTCAAAACTCAAATTTTTGTGAGAACCCAACTCAATCCACACATTACTCTATCATCCCTTCTTATCATGTATAACTTCTATTAAATTTTACTCATATAAAAAATTATCAACTCAAATCATCACAAACATACGAGAAAATTTAGATCCTACCTTGGATTTGCTCAAAGCTTGAAATCTCTTCAAATTCTCTCTCCTAGGGTTTGGATCTTGGGTGTTCTTACCTCCTTGATCCTCCATCTTCCACCTCCTTGCTCCAAAGTTTGATTTCCATCCTTACTTGCTCCCAATCTTGCCTTGATCTTCAATTTGAAGGATGGATGGTTAGGGTTTACATGGGGAAAGTGGGTCTCTCTCTCTCTCTCTCTCTCTCTCTCTCTCTAGAAAAAAAGGAGGGAAGGGGTCTCACGTGGGTTATAGTATAGACATATATATAAAACCTCCAATATTTCTCCAACCTTCGAGATTATTCCATATATTTCTCGATAGCCCGCTCGAGCGGTGACCCCTGGAGCAGAACTCTACGAAATTACTTAAATTTCAACTTAAACCTCCAACTTTGCTCACCTTTAAATATCTCAATTTATCCATTAATATAACCATATCAATATCGTTTGTTGTCTTGTATCTCAATATCACCTTCACATATTATTAATTCAATCGTAAATGAATAAAATTTTATAACATCCACGCCCAACTTTAATTTTGTAAATAAATACGTATCAGGCCGTTACAATGCTCATATAAACACATAACATGCGCAAAACAATTCGACTGCAAACCTATGCAAGCACACAATTTATGCCATGCAGTGGTTCCTAATCTCATCAAACAATTCTCATATAAGGGTCATCCTAACTTCCTACAGCTCCTAGGTATTCGAACTTAGAGTCTGATACTATTTTGTCATGCCCCAAACCCGGGGACCCGTGAGCTAACCCAAACCGCCCCACATAAAGGTCATCAGCAATAACTTTCCTTTCACTATAGATTTGAGTTCAAACTTGTTTAAGAAAAGTAAATTATTTTCTTTATACAACCATATATTCATGATTTATATACAGATCAAATTCCAAACATATGCTTTGAGTTTTCTATGGTTCATTTACAAAATAATATCATTACAATTATCCACTTAACTTTATGTACAAACTTAACATAAAAATACAACTGAGACACCATCTTTCTTCTTGTCTTTCCCAAAATGCTTCCTTTCTCTTGCTACCACCCTGATCCTCAAAATCTAAAATGATTTATCATACGTACGTGAGTCAAAACTCGTAGGATAAAGATTAACTCAAATATTATGCATGATTTGTGATTTGTGATGGGTGCAATCGAAATAAAAATGCAAGTTTCATTCATTCATTCTTCGTTAACACATACACACCACGCACCCCAACTTATCCCTTTCATTTATTTATTAGTTATAACATCAACTCTTTATTTTATTCTCATTCATTGAGCCCTTTTTCAAAACATTATATTTTTTCCATGATCCATTTTACTTTCTCAATACCCATTTTTTCACAAAATCGTATCATAACTAATGAATCGACGCCGGGTGCTACTCATAGAAACTCATCTCTATTAATTCCCAATAGGCTACGCGAAACCATTGGGTAATAGATAGTTTTAAAACTCACCACGATGCAACACCATTTTTCAGGGACTAACTCGTGGGCATGTGATTCTCATCTTGCACAAGTTTTTGATCTTTCATTTCGGAGCCTCAGGCCCAACTTAATCCATATCAATACATACGGTTCATTATTCAGTAATTTCTTTTATTTTATAATCCAGGAGTCCAACCCCACAACCGGTTCTTTTTCCAAGCATTTTCACATAGACCATGTTGTTTGAATGAAAAATGGCATGCACCCATCATATGCATATAGAAACCCGATTTAATAGCCTAAACACGCCAAAGCTTATCTTAATGGACACGATTCAAAATGAAGACTATCAACTAGTTCAAACCCTTTCAAATACGCCCAATCGAGGGTTTAATTAACATAAAAAGTAGTCCAGAAAAACTAGAGTCACAATATCCAAGAGCCAAGCTTTCAAAATAAAATAGTAAAAATTTTGCAAACAGCCTAGACCTATCGATCGGTAAAGAGACCGATTGATCAGTCTCTTGCCTGTACAAGAGAACCGAGAGTATCAAAGGACTGCTTGATAGACCGATCGATTGGTATGTCGATCCCTCCTGCTCTAGATCATTTTTCAAGCTAAAAGCCTATTTTTCAACACTTAGTAGATTTCTTTAGACCTTTCAACACATTTTGGGTTAAGAAATAATTTTTTTAAAAGAGGAAAAGTCATTTCGAAATCTCCCTTGGGGCACAAGAGTTTGTACAAAATCTTCTTTTCTCAACTAAATGTTAGGGTTTCAAGGTTGATTCATCTCATTTAACTCATGGTTTAACCCCATTTTCTATGGTTCATTGATCCATATATCAAATACAACATAAAAAGGTTCAAACCCATTAATTTGCACCATTTTTTCTCAAATCAATTCAATTCAACCTCATAACTATGGTTTTATATGCAAAAATTTCCACATCTTCAAGTTATGTTGCAAATTCAATCATCAACCCTTGAATTATCAAGTTACAAGGCTCTAACACCTATTTGGGTGTTTCAATTTCATTATTTCAACCAATTACCATGAACCCAAACTAACCAAATCATAAATTTAGCTAGGCTTTTGTTAAATCTCCCACATTTAGGGTTTCAAGGGTTTACCAAAAATTTTAACACATATCACAACAAAATATTACAAATTAATCAAAATCCTACGTCATAGATATTTCACCATCAAGAACCAAGCCTTTAGTGAGCTCCAATCTATCAAAACCTAAGTCGCGCAGTTATGGAAGAGCTTTCAACGAATATTTACGCTCTCTAACGGTAGCTCGCTCAAACAAACAGCAAGGTCTCAACCCCCGACAAACATGGAAAGCTCTAACGAGCTCCAAAACCTAAATCCTAGGTCACCCCTCAACTTTAGAGAGAGAGGAGAGAAGAGAGAATGAGTAAACTAATCCAAGACCCTTAACTTATAGCCTCTTCCCGACACAGACCGATCGATCGGTCTCAAGATTGCTCGATCGGTCTCTGCGACTGCACTGTTGGCCCGAGTTTACACGTGCATATTTCCTTCATTCGAACTACAATTAAGGTCATTCTTGTGCTCAAATTGAAGCTCTAGAAGTCTACTTTCCAATGGTTCAAACCTCATATATGGATTCATCTTGTACAAAATGTTATGACCAAATAAGTAAGGGTATGTCACTTTCATTCACACACTTTTCACATATTTTTGACCGAACATCCATTAGAAACTCTTATTCTTTCCCGAGCATATCTTTCGTGTGTATCCAAGCTCAAAATATCACCAAGCTCAAGTTTTAATTCTTACTCCCATCAACACTTAATCATTTAAAAAAAATGGGTTAGGGTCTTATATTATGAAAATTTACTTAACGTATGGATTAAAATTGTCTAGCAATGTCCTTGTTGAAAAAGATGAAGGTTCTACTTTAACTTTTGGAATTTGTTTGGTTTAGTTTCATAGAATTGAATTCTAATGTGAGGTTAGAGCCTGTAAATATAAGTTGAAGCCTTGGGACAAGATGTTAAGTTGGAATTGTGGCCTAAGTTCTTCGAATCCTAACTTTTGAGATTTTGGTTTGCAACCCAAGTTTAGATTAATGAATTAAAGGAGAGGTTACTTAATAAATGAGATATGGTGATAAGATTGAACACTTGTAACTTGTTGGTTCAATGATGGTAAGTTAAATTGATAATTTGATTGGAAAATTTATGAAAATATTGATTTTCCCTAATATATTCGTGAATTATCGAACTGAACTTTATGGTGAATCGATTTGAGTTTATCAAAAACTTAATGATTGTTGAAAGTGAATTTGATGAGCATTGACTTGAATTTAATAATGTGATATGAATTTATTGGTCAATGTGAAATAAAAATAAATGTTTGTGAAGTCTAATTGGGAATACTTGAAAGATTGTGGACTTTTCAATATAAATAAGATTAAGAAATTGGTGAACAAGTTTGTAACAGATAAATTATTGAAGTGTAATTGGATCCACATGATTTGTTAGCTTGTGATTTATGAGCGATAATTGAAATCTAATAAGAAGACTTAGAAGATAATAAAACGATCGACAACATTAAGGGTTGTGATTGTTAAATTGGTAACAAAAAGGAAAGCGTTGCAAAAAAAAAAAAATTTTGAACTTATGATACGGAAATGAAAATGAGATATATGATGTTTAAGGATGTGATTGGAAAATGATGTGATTGTGAAATTGATATGGAAGATGGACTTTCAATTATTAATAAATAATGACATAATTATGAAATATGGTTTGGAATTGGTTAATCAAATATTGGATCGAGAATGATTGACGTGAATATGATAAGTTGGGTTTGATTACCTCCACAGTAAAAGATCAAAAATTTGCGCAAGATGGGTACCGTATGCCCTCGGGTTAGCCCTCGTAAAACGGATGTGATTGTGTCGTGGTGAGTTATAGAGTTATCTATTATCCAATGATTTCACGTAGCCTATTGGGAGAATATGGAGGAATTTTTATAAGCTGCACTTGACGTCGGTTCAATATTAGATTATTGGAATGAAAATAATAGATGGACAAATTAGAAAGAAAGATAACAAGAGAAGAATGTAACTAATGAAAAAAACAAGAAAAGCATAGACATGAAAATTAAATAGACGAATAAGACACTGGAGTGAGTTTAATGATAATATAAGGTTTGAATAATTAACAGATGAACAAAGTGAAAGAATTAGTAAATTTGAAGTTAAGAAATTAAAATGAATTCATTTTATCTTTAAAATTTCTACCAAATGGGTTATGAATGAATTGAAAGAACATGCAATGAAACTTAAAGAGGATGAAACTTGAATGGAAATGAATAAATAGGAATTTGACATACATGAAAATTTTGAAACTGAGAGAAAGAAACTAGTTATATAAAGTTAAATGAATAAGTTCATGTTCGGTTATGAAAATGAGTTGATTTGTTTGTTGCATTATGACATTCACTCACCTCATATCATGCATTACATCATTTTTAGTTTTTATTCTACGAATTTTGGTTCATGTACGTTGTTTAATATTTTTTTTCAGGTTTGAATGATCAAGAAAAAGTTTGAAGGAGGAGCTTTATTTTACGTTGAATGGCTGTAATTATTTTTGTAAAATATGGAGAATTATGAATGTAATGAATATGAGAATGACGTAAGTTTATTCTTGTAATTGATCGATGAATGGTTATGGACCAATGTCTTACTTAAATATCTGGTTTAGTGGGTGATGTTTAAATTAAAGGATGAGAATGGATGTCACTTAGAATGTGAATATCTTTGTAATGGGATGGTGATTGTTAGTTATTCGATAGTTTGAACTGTGATTGTGAATTAAGATCTAGGTGGTGCCTGAGTATATATATATTGTGATTTGAGTTTGATAGATAAATTTTGGGATAGTCCAAAAAACAAAGAAAATTTTATCAAAATTTTTAGAAAATATACTAAGAATATTTTGAAGTTTAGGACAAATAATAATCTATAACGAACTAAATTCAAGAGAATATTATTAAAGAAGTTTTGGTTATAAGAGGAATAAGTTATCATGTGGGGATCACGCACCTCGGAGTTGGGGGAGTGATAAAACCCCCTTATTTTGAGAAAATTTGTTCGAAAACATTTCATTTCGCTAGGTTTATACTTCCTATTATAAGAATGGGGACCGAGGACTTTCCTCAAATTGTTGGCTTAAACTTAGAGAGGACCCTTTTCTCTTTCTAATTCTATTGAGGGTGGGAGTGAGACCTCAAGCCCCGGCCTCAGGCAACCTGTTGACTCGGCTAGTGGCTTTGTCGCCGAGATAATTTCATATTCTACTAGCTTTTCTAACCTCAAGCGGTTGCGAGAGAATTACTTTATCCTTGCCACAGTTCAGCTTAGAATTCCTTCTTCTAGGGAAAGGGCTTGTTCATTCTCAGCTGGGGAGGTGTGTTTGTACGAACATGCCTTCTTGACTAGGCTTCGATTACCGTTCCCCCGATTGGTGAGGGAACTCCTTTACTTTCTAGGTTTGTCCCCTGGTCAGTTTCTCCCTAACACATGGCGCACCCTACTCAGATGTATTATCTTGTGGAAGGAGTTCAGCCAAGGGTTAGACCATCTTATAGTAGAGTAATTTCTTTATTGTTATAGGCCTAAAGAGCAGCAACATGGGTGGTATTTCTTTCAATCCCGGTATGAGGATCGAGCCCTCATCCAAGGATGTCCTTCCTCTAATAAACACTAAAAGAACAAAATTTTCTTAGTTTTTGGTGAGGGATGGGAGCTCAAGAGCTAGGAGGAGTTAGGTCCCAATGTTCCTAGGATTTAGAGAATATGGGGCGACCCTCAGCCGGGCAGCATCACCCCTAAGCCTCCTCTCGACTTAGTGACCAAAGGCTGAGTAGAGAGCGCCAAGGGATAGCCGATCAGATCTTTCAGCCATCTAGTGACAGTTGAGAAGCTTAGCGCCTTCCTATTGGGCCCTTCTATTTCCCATGAGATTCATTTAACCTTTTACCTTTTATTATTTATATCGTCATCGAGTATTCTCTTAAGGCTCTGACTCTTGTTTTTATCCTTTTATCAGATATGTCAAAGAAAGTAGATAAAGCCCTAATGGTGAAAATCCGTGCTCAGGCAGCCTCAGAGCCCGAGGTGCTAGTTATGAAGCCCTAGCTCTTGTCGAAGGGAAAATGGGTGTCTACTCTATCTTTGCGAGATTCCCCCGCCTCATCTGAAAAGACAGTAGTTGACTTGGAGGTCTCTGCTACGGATGCCGAGCTCATCCAGAAGAAGTGCTGCTTAGTCGGATTCCATACCTACAGTCCTGGTGTCATCTTTCCCATAATCTTCCTCTCCCCTTAAAGTAGACATTCTGAGCAATTTTGAAGCCGCTCGATAGAAGATGCAGCATAGGGAAGATGTTGAGGCTCTTAAATCTGTTGCTACGAGCCAGATAGCCAGAGATCTTCTTCTCGACCTCACTCGGGTTAGTACTCCTTTCCTTTCCTTCTTATACTTTTTGTTCTTATCGGTTGTTGTTGCTACTTATATCCTTTACTTGGTTCTTTTATACTTCACAGGTGTGTGTTCGATCAATCCACTTGTCTCAATAGTGTCATTGGTGCGAGATGCAGCTTCGTTTGGGAGTTGCTCTGGTCATGTGTTTGATGGAGGAACGTGCCAAGATATCCGAAGACATTACTCGGCTCAAGGCTGAGTTATCTGAGAAGGAAGAGAAGCTTAGGCGGGTTGAAGAGGGGGCGTTGCTGGCTGAGAAGAGGATAGCTGACATGGAGGCGCAGGTTGTGGCCGCGAAACAACTAGAGGGAGTGAGCAGGGCAAAAGTGCTGGAGTTGACTGCTCAGCTTGGCAGCACGAAGGGAGTTGCTGTCGAGAAATTCAAAGCTTCTAAGGAGTATGCTACCGAGTACTACCTTAGTGACTTAGAGAAGATGAAGGCCCGCGCAGCCGTTGCTCATAAGGACCTGTATTTCTCTTCTTTTCTGATTGAAGGCGACGACCCTCGAAGCCCTCCCATTTGAGTGTTTAGGAGATTATGTATTTTCTACTTTTCCTTAAAAATAACATTTTAGAAATTTTTGTGGTTTAAACAAGTATTTTGTTGTCATTTGGCTGGTGTGTGGCAGTATTTTATCTTTTTGTGTCACTTTGTTACTATCTATTTTTTTGCGTTGCTTTAATCTCAACATCTCGCCTAACTTTTTGATAGCTCTTAATTAAAGCAGTGTGTATTGTTGCCGACCGAGTTGTTAGAGAGTTAGAAGAGATCTAAGGCCTTGGTCGGGCTCTAACTAGCCCTAACCGATCGAGTCGTCTTGTAAACTTAATAAAAGAGTTAAGGCCTTGGTTAGGCTTTGTATAGCTCTGACCTACTAGGGCCGACCGTGTAACACCCCGATTTCATAGCAATATAAACCCGTGCAACTTAATAAAGAAAAAAATCCTATTTGAGAAATCTAACCCAAAAGAGCTTATGAATAAAGTACTTTATAGAAAGAAGTCAAACTTTCAATTTTCTCATCAACGATCCGGGTAAAAAGAGTTAGTTTCTTTTGTAAACAATTCCCAAAAAAATGGTCCATTTATACCCCAAAGGATATCCCAAAGATGTTTAGCAGAAGCCCATTTTTAAAACAAGTTCAAAAAATACACCACCTAGCGGAGTTTGCTCGAGCGGACTCCCCACTGCTCAAGCGGTGAGGTACCTGAGAGCATACTGTCCAAAATCCTTAAAAGTTTTCTAAGTGTTAAAAAGTCACCCATTTTTCTCATCCCTTGAACATAGTTTTAGATATGCAAAATGTTGAAGTAAAGCATACACTTGATAATGAAATAACCTCTTTCAACCACACAACCTAGAATCAAACTTTTAAAGTCATGACATTTCATTCAAACCAGGGGATTCAATCTATAAAACGAGCCCAACGCCCCCACGTGCATACAAGTCATAAATATATTATTAGAGGTAAACTGTCAAGATCATTGATTTGTAAACTATTTTTCAAAAAATAAAAATTAGATGGGCTATCACTGAAATAGGCTCCAAATAAAAACTTCTTGATGTCGAACAATCAAAAATAAAATCCGTGTCACCACAGTTAATTCAGGTGAATACCTTTTCGTCGATTCTCCAACTACGAACTTTAATTTCCTAAGTTGAAGATTTTGTCAGACCTTCTACTGTATTCCCAATGCGATTTCTGAACGTAGTGTGGGTTACAATCTTCCGAGAATTGAAACCAGTAGAACCTAGACTACCTTACTCTTGAAAGAGAACTTAATATTCTGGTTCAGCCAACTCACATATTTATAAGGCTACAACAGGGACTTGTGAAATAATTATGACATGGACTTCTAGTGTAACCCAGATACCCATCTAGTGGTTTCTGAAAATATGCAAACCTCTCAGCGATTTTTGTAATTATAAAAACCTTGCAGTAGTTTCTGCAATTTTCATAAAACACTCAAATACAGTTCATACCACTAAAGAACTGTAACTGTACTCTTAGCCATAATCTCAAAATCAATTTACATTGAGCTCCTATTATTAAATGCTTAAATCATCTCTCCACGTTATCATTCTCGATATTCGCCAATTAAATTTAATCACTGATAATTTAATTTAATCGGCATCTTTAAAATTTTTTAAGCCCTTCCGCTTAACTTATTTGATCGCTAGATAATCAAATCCACCTACAGGGTTTACCCCGGTCAAAACTTATAAGCTTCCTTAAGGGAGTATTGTCAATCTCGAACAATTGGGACTTAGACTCCGTCAATAATTAATATTTACCATATAATTAATACCGCTATCTAACTCACTAGGACTATAGACCCATAAAAGATCGCACTCTCCAGTAACTCAAAACAACGAATACTAAATATATGCAAATAATAATTATTTTAGGATTAAGAGCATAAACACTCATAATAACCTTGGAGTTTTAATTAATTTATATAGTCAGTATAAAATTAATTACCCTAATGTGATCCTGTTCAATACACACAAAGTGTACTAGCACAGCGAGTCGAAAGAATAGACGACGCTATTATCTGTTTTCTGTAATCAAGATAGGCCTACTAAAACTCTATATTACAGTCGTATCGATGGTTTGTCCATTTACATCTAAACTATGAACTAAACTTATATTCTGCAACAACCTATAATCTGATTTTCTATATACAAGCTATACTTTACGCACTAGATTAAATACTGTACAGAATAAATCACAACTATGCATAACATTAAAGAAATTATATTGCATACATTGCTAATTAAAATTCTTATAAAATAAAAAAATAATTTTATTAAAATAAAATCTATGATTTTTAGTAAACAACCCTGACAATCTCCCACTTATACTCAAAATCATGCTTCCATATATCTGACTTATATGCGCTTTATATGACTATCGAAAGTCTTAGCTGGAAGGCTCTTTGTAAAATGATCTGCAAGGTTGTCTTCTGATGCAATCATGATCACAGCAACATCACCCCTCTGTACAATTTCTCGTATCAGGTGATACTTACACTCAATGTGCTTTTCTTTCTTGTGGACTCTTAGCTCCTTCGAGTTTGCAACCACTCCGCTATTGTCACAATAAACTGTAATAGCCGACTGAACTGAAGACACCACATATAGATCCAACAAGAAGTTCTTGAGCCAAACGGCCTTCTTGGTTGCTTCAGAAGTTGCCACGTACTCGACCTCCCTGGTAGAATCAACAATGCAGGATTGCTTGATACTCCTCAAACTTACAACGCCACCTTCTAAGGTAAACATATATTTTGAGATAGACTTACGAAAATCTTTGTCTGATTAAAAATCTAAGTCTATGTACCCTAAAGGTACTAGACTATCTTCTTGGTAAACCAATATATAATTCCTAATCCTTTTCAGGTACTTGATTATATTTTTTACCGCAGTTCAATGCTCTTACCTTGGGTTAGACTGATATCTGCTAATCATGCCAACGAAAAAGTAAATGTCAAGTTTAGTGCAAAGCATAGCCTACATTAGGCTTCCTACTGTCGAAGGATAAGGAACTGTATTCATCTTCTCTATTTTATCAGGTGTATTAGGACATTGATCCTTGAATAGAGTGATTCTATACCTGACAGGGAGAAACCCTTTATTGGAATCATGCATGCTAAAACGAGGAAGGATATCATTGATATATTTTGCTTGTGATAAGCCCAACATCTTTTATTTTTGATCTCGCAAAAACTTAATACCAAGGATGTAACTGACTTCTCCCAAATCTTTCATATTGAACTGCCTAGATAACCATACTTTTACCGAAGATAAAACCTCCACATCATTTAAGTGCATAAATGGATCTCTTAAACTTGCACAACATGTGCTCCTGACCCTTCGCTATGAAGTCGTCTAGTTGTATCATACAGATACACTCGTCAAGACTTCTATCAAGAAAAACTGTCCTGACATCTATTTTTGAAATTTCATAACCGAAAAGAGTCGTAATGAATAAGAGAATCTGGATAGATTTAAGCATGTCTACCGGCGAAAAGGTCTCTTCATAATCGATCTCTTCTTTTAGAGTGAACCATTTTATAACAAGCTTAACTTTGAAGGTTTTAACCTTCTCGTCTGTTCCTCTCTTTCTCTTGTAGATCTACTTACATTCGATGGGTTTTATCCCTTCAGGTGGTTCTACAATTTTTCAGACTTGATTAGAATACATAGATTTTATCTCTAAATTTATAGGTTTTTGCCAAAGATCTGCGTCTTTGTTCTGGAGTGCTTCATTATAGTTACATGGTTCGGTATTCAGTTCTACCGAGATCTTATCAAAAGACTCTTCCAATAACATATACCAATCAGGTTGATGAATAACCCTCCCACTGCGACGAGGCACTACCTACGTCTGCGTACTAGCAGTAACACGTTGTGCAAAATCTAATCCCTGTGCACCATTACCCACATGCTAGTCAAGCATGTTATGGTAGCACCTTGATCATGATCTGCACCTGTCCCGATAATCCTTCCACTACGATGAGGCAATAAAATATCAGTGACTGGTGGTTACTCTTCTGTTCTATTGGTATTTTCTCTCAATTCTTCTATAATAATTTTACTTTTGGGTCGGTGATCCATAATATAATCCTCTTCTAAGAATCGGGTATTGGAACTAACAATGACCTTCTGATCCTTAGGATTATAAAATAGACCACCCTTCGTTTCTTAGGGATACCCCACAAAGAAATAGACTTCTGTTCTCGGTTTCAACTTATCTGTGTTCCCTTTCAGCATATGCGCTGGACACCCCTAAATTTGAATATGTCTCCGATTAGACTTACGCCCGGTTCACAATTCTGTGATAGTAAAAGGTACTGACTTAGAAGGTACCAAGTTTAGAACATAAGTCGCTGTCTCTAATGCAAGTCCCCAAAATGAATCGGGTAATCCTGAATAACTCATCATTGACCTTACCATCTCCATAAGAGTTCTATTCCTTCTTTCCGCTACACCATTATGTTGCAGAGTGCCCGGTATGGTCAACTGGGATATAATTTCTTCTGACGACAAGGTCGAATCGTAGTGATTTGATATTTTTATCCAGACGCTTCTCTGCCTCCGCCTTGAATTCTTTGAATTTCTCAAAATATTCAGACTTACAGTGCATTAGATAAATGTATCCATACCTTGATTAGTCATCAATGAAACTGGCGAAGTACTCAAAGACATCTCTAGCCCAGATTGTTATAGGACCACACACATCAAAATGAATCAGTTCCAACGGTTCTTTAGCTCTATAGCCTTTGGTCGAAAAGGGCACATTGGTCATCTTACCCTATAAGCATGATTCATAAACTGAAAGTGCCTCCACTTTCAATGAACTCTAAGGTCCATATTATACCAGTCTATTTATCATTTTTAGATTAATATGACACAAGGGTAAGTGCCAAAGAAACGTTTGGTTCATTAAAGAAGAAAACTTTCTCTTATATGATAAATTTATTCAATTTAGTTAGTTGCAGTTTATGAGAGATAGGAGATATAATATACAGATCATCCACCAATGTACTGGAACAAATAAAACATTTATTTTTCTTAATAACCACATAGTCATTAAAATGAATAGAATATTTGTCCTCTATTAAATTAGAAATCAAAATTAAGTTTCTTATAATTAAAGGTAGATAAAAACAATTTTTCAAAATTAAAATCCTATATCTACTAAAGCTATGAGTGACATCTGTTACTGCAACTGCTGCCACCCTAGTATTATTGTCCATATGTAGGTATATTTTTTCATCACTGAGCTATCTGATTTTTTGAAACCCCTACAAAGAATTACAGACAAGTTTAGTGGCCCCCGTATCTACATACCAGGTACCGGTAGATAACACCGCTAAACATGTTTCAACTACTAGTGAATAGAAATTACCTGGTTTGTTCTACTTATTGAGAAAAATCAGACACTGCTTTTATCAATGCCCAAACTGGTTATAGTGATAGCACTTACCTCTCGACTTGTTCACACCAGCTTTAGGTTCTATAACTGCTTTTGGACCTGTGCCTCCCTATTTCTGAACATCTTTCTTCTTCTTGCCTTTCGGCTTAGAGGAAGAACCTTTTTTAGCCACATGCACAGAACCTGGCTTCCTAAGAATACACTTAGCTATTTGAAGTTCTTTAAGAAGTTCTGCCAATGAAAAGTTGAGCTTATTCATGGTATAATTCAGGCAGAACTGCTTAAAGCTATTAAGCAGTGACTTGAGTATGATATCGACCTGAATTTTTTCGTCAATTTCAGCTCTTATAATCTCCAGTTCATTCAGAAAACTAATCATCTTCAGAACATGATCCCCAACTGGGGTTGGGGTGCCTTCTGCTATGCTTGTATTCGTAAGAAACTTCATGGCCACCTACCTAGCAGCACGATTTTGATCTCCAAATATTTCTTTGAGATTCATAATCATGTCATAGGCAATGGTATAGATTGATGCTGATGCTGCAAAATATTTGACATGGAAGCCAAAACGTAATAGCGAGCCATCTGATCAGTTTTCTGCTACTTCTGATAGGCTCAGGTTTTGTGTTCGGTCGCCCCTTTGTCAGGTACTGGTTGATAAATCTCAGTTAATACAAAATTGTAATCCTCAGCAGTTAAAATAATGTCATTTTTTTCCAGTCTACATAGTTTGGTCATGTTAGTTTGTTTTCTTTGAGTATTGACGCAAGTGGATGAAAAGCAATTTTAATTCTAAGAATCACATAATTAAAAAATAACTGTTAATTATAATGAGTAAAATTTTAAATTTATTTTACATTTGGTTCCCTCTACCATTTTAAAAAAAATTTACCAGCAGCCTGGTACCCTGTGAATAGCATGCCTCAATGGGAGGACGTCTATTATCCATCGTTTGTCCAAACAGGTCAATACCTATTAATTTTATTATCTAGGCAACTGACTCTACCAAGTAAAATTAAATAGCTGACATAGTTTCGGTTTAGTAAATAATAGCAATGACTCAGATAGAGAGAATACTATTGTTTACAACTAAGTGTTAACCATCACTTAATCCTGATTCAATCGCTTCGCAATGAATCCTTCAGATGAAGAAATGATCCACACTAATAATTATCTAGAATTATCCCTAAAAGAGATTTTATACTGGCGATATCACAATTAATCATGTCCGATGGGGAGAAAGATCTTCTTGCTAGCACGCATAATTAATTACATCACCAACAAACTGGTGATAGAGACCGTGGGATTTATCTGTAAATAAATTTTCTCTCCCACTTAGATTTTTAAAATATTTTTGAGGGTTATAAAATTTCGTTTAATTAAAATAAATTTATTAATTTTTAAAATTACACGATTCGAAAGATTCGAAAATATCTTTTTGTGTACACGATTCAAAAGATTCTAGTTTGCCAAACTATCTTTCCGTGTTTTAATGCGTAACAATCAAAATAACCAATGAATATACAATTTTTTCTTTAACTTTACAGCTAAGGTAGTAACTTTACAGTTTTTTATTTAACTTTACAGTTTTAATGCCAAACTATCTTTTTGTGACGCTCCATCCTCCGGGTACGTCGGAACATACATAAATATAAATAAAGAGATATTCTAGTTATTCATTCATATTTACATACGTTAGTTATTACATCATAAAGTAGTTCTAAACTTTTCAAAATACTTAATTATTATAGTTTTATCGAGAAAATTCAAAATTTTCGCTAAGCATGAGATAAACTGAATATAAGAACAAAAGTAGAGACCTTGATTCCTCAGAATACCTCAGCTGGGTCCATGTGCTTTTGAAATTCACCATGTTCTTCCAGTTCTTCTTCTCCCTCGGGGATGACTTTCTTCAGAAACTCCTCCTCACCTGTGGCACGAATGCCATGAGCCAAGGACTAGAAGCAAAATACTCCAACCTTCTAACTAATCTCACGGCACAAAATTCGCCGCAACACATACCATAAAACACCCAGTATAGTTTATAGTCAAGAAGACAGACAAATTTATAACAGAATAGAAGGGAAGAAAATAATCATGCATATATAAAATGCAGATGCTCAACCCAACATGCACCCAGATAATTTTAGGAATTCCACGTCGGGAAACACCAGAGTACCAAAATGAGGGGTTTAGGACAACCATAATTGGGCTCTCTCCGAATTACCCAATGGGATTAGGTCAATCGATTTAGGTTATCTCTGAATTACCCAATGGGGATTAGGTCATCTGATTTAGGTTATCTCTAAATTACCCGATGCGATTAGGTCAACCGAATTTGGTTATCTCCGAATGACCCTTCAAAACATCATGGGAATGGGGTTTAGGTCTGCCATAATTGAGCTCTCTCCGAATTACCACCATAGTGGGATTAGGTCCGCCGAATTAGGCTCTCTCTGAATTACCCAATTTGCCGGTATCATAACTCAAGAAACGCGAAATCATGGAGACATCAAAATCAAAGTGCTAGTGACGAACCCATGGTGCCTAACAGTATTCATGATAAACCATTTCAAACACCAGGGACGTATCCAGGGTGTACAAGGCGAATATATCCCAAAATATTTATAAAAATGGCAACCAAGGACGCCCTAGATTTAGAACGAAGAAGAACAATCTCAACACAGCCAATCCCAACAACGGTTTGCACAAATGGACTCCAACATGCCAGGATGCAAATGACAATATTCATGATTTATGGTATGGATCTCAAATACAACTATCTATAGCATGACATCAATTATCATGGTATAATTTACAAAGTATAAGGCACAATTCTCAAGATATGATGCAAACATGACAGCATGAATTTTAAATCATCATACATTCACTTAAAATGCTAATCAACTAATTCAATTCAATCATCATACAAAAACTCAGGGTCTCATGGCAAAGGTACTCAATCACACACTTAACAAATTTTAAAGCCAAAAGTCGAGTATTAAATTAAAAGAGTCGAAAATGTTTTGGGGCATCTAGACTTGAAATCAAGCTATAATTTTTATACACTATTTAGATAGAAATATTTTCTACAACTCTTATATTTAACACAAAGGCCAAATCCTAAGACAAATGGGTAAATATTTTATCCTAAGCAAAAACGGTTCAGCACTTTCTCCAGATTTTAGCCAAAATTACGCTTTTGTTACTCTTTATTGTGGGGTATCAAATAAAGTCCAAATGAGCCTATTTTTTTATATCTTCTAATTTAACATGTCCCCTACAAGTTTCATATTTAGAACTAAGAGTAATTGTTTAAAACAAGTTAGACTTTTTGGACATTTTAAAAAGTAGGTTCTGTCAGCCACCAAAACTCAGCAGAGCCGATTTCGGACAGAGAATTTAAAATGGTTTTGGGGTATCATCCCGAGACTTTAAGGTCTGATTTTTGGGCAAAAAATACTTAAATATTTTAGCTACAAAGTTCATTTAGACCACTTTTGTAATAGATCATTAAAATAGGTTCTTTGAGCTATATAAAAATGGGTGACAGAAAGTCTCTTGAGGGCTGAAAATCAACAGAATCTTTTAGAGGGATTTTTACCTATCAAACCTCAATATTTGGTTCTCATTTTGGGTGGATTGTTATATATACATGTTGTCTACAACTTTAATGTTTTAAACAAAGTTCGGATCATACTTTAAAAGAGGGTTTTCAAACCAGTAGTGTTGACTGGTCAGAAAATGTCACACTTTGGTAAAATTAAAATATCTTGGGTTCTGATTATGCAAAGGAGTTGAAACCAAATTTGGATGATAGATAACACAAAAATCTAACTATGAAAATAAAAATATGCTTAGTTCAATTTTTTACATTAAGTTATGGTGTTTCAAAGTTCAGGGCAGAAACATCAAAGTCCTTAAAAATAAAGACTCTTAGGGTTTAGGTCTTCTACTTATGTCATATCAAGTTTTTGTTCCATTTCTTTGCATGCAAATGATTGTAACTTTAATATCAAGGCTCTAGAACACTTAGAGATCATCAAACTCAAAAATAACAACATACAACAATATCTCATATCATTCATACTCGAAAAAAGACCCTAAGTTTCCAACTACAACACCTTTTCGGTTCGATTTCGGTTCTTGATTTTTAGAGTGTTTAAAAGGATAGGTTGAGGAATATTTTGAGGGATCTTAGATACAAGGTTTAGAGGTTTTACTTATATGTTTGAGAGATCAAAGGACGGTGGATGATTGATTTGGACTTAGCTTTCGAAAACTTCCTCGGTTTCTTCCTTTTCCTCCCTTTCTTCTTCCTCAAACTCATGGAATACTTCAAGAACAATTGAAGGTCTGGTCCCTCACTCTCTTGCACGAAGTTTTGAAGGGGAAAGAGTGGTCTTTGGCATGGTTTATATTGGAGAAGGATAGGGAACACATGGGAGACAAAAAGTATATAAAGGGGTCCCTTTTTCTTCATTTCAATAAATGTGATTTGAGATTGATTTAACTTGATTTAATTCTAGGAGGCTAGAATTCAGATTTTGGAAAGCTAAAAGTAGCTATTTGGCTGTTTTGGGGACAAAAATCTTATCCCCTATCAATCAAGGGATTTGTCTCGGTTTTCGTGCCCCTGTTATGCAAGAAAATGCATTAAAAGTTAATTTGATATATCTTTTGGTGTCTTTTCCTATTGAGACTTATTACTTTTGTATGTCTACAAGAAATATAGTATTTTCATGTATTATAACAATTTCCATAGCAATTGATTAAATAGATGTAGTCTTTTAAGTCAAATTAAGCCGTTTTAGCAATATATGACTTTTTAACTTATTTTGTTGTGTAATAATTTCAATAATCATTTGTTTACTTTTGTTAACTTATAACAATATATTATTATATATATTCCTTGGTCAACAAGTATGGGATTATCGTAATACTTCATTTAATACATTTCTCATCATTTAAAGCTAAAAAGAAAGTAAAAAAGTCACTTTTTGACACATTTCCCAAGGTGGTCAGCCACTAAGGGGTATTTTTGTTATTTTTGATGTTATTTTGTCTTTTACCACTTAATTGTACTTAAATCCTTGATTTAAGGTATCCATATGTCAAATTTTGAATTTTTAAGACTTTTTGCTGTATTGGGGGATAAACATTCATTTCACCCTATTTATTTTTGATTTTTAATTTATTATTTCATAATATTTATCTCATTTAGAATGTTGGGAGATTCTCTGGGTGCTAGGGTTTTATTGCCTGTGTTTTGGACCTTTTTAGGGTTTTCGAGCCGAACTTAGAGTTTTCGATTCGAGTTAGGGTTCTGAACTTCTTATGTATTCTATGGTCTCGTGGACTCTCCGTCACTAACACTTAGGGTTCGGGCTAGGTATTTACACTGGTTGTTATCAACCGAGTTGTTACAACTAGGGTGTGTACCGGGTCGTTACAAACTACCCCCCTTAAACAAATTTCGTCCTCGAAATTTCGCCCCGTACTTCGTCGTATGAAAAGTTAAAGATGATTTACCAACATGGTGCCTTCTCGTCTTTCTCGTTCTTCAAAATTGTGTCCTTATTTACTTGAGTTGTTCATTATTAAGGGTGTAGATAAGGCCCGGGCCTTTATGTTCAGCACTTAGAGTAATGGTTATTTTGTTCTACTAACATCTTAAACTGATTACTACCTAATCTTCAAGGATCATGCCACATAACCAACTAGTCCCAAAAAGTTTGTATCTCTACTGCGTCAGTTAACCTTTTCCCATTAACCGTTTCTTCTACTTCTGTTTGGCCCACTTGAATTTCTTCTCCAGATATAACATGATCTAAAAACATCACTCGGTCGAATTAATACTCACACTATCCAGGTTTTACATACAACTTGTGCTTTCTCAGGATCTACAAAGAATCTTCAAATGTTTCCTGTGTTCCTCTTCACTCGGAAAAAATAATCGAATATCGTTTATCAACACAATTACAAATTGATCCATAAATCTTCTGAACACTCGATCCATCAAGTCCATAATCACAGCAGGTACATTTATTAACCCGAAAAGCATCACCACAATTTCATAATGCTCGTAACTAGTCCTAAAGGAAGTCTTGGGTATATCTGACTCCCACACTTTCAATTTATGGTATCATGACCCTAGTCTACCATTGAGAACACGTTAGCTTCAAAACACTAATTTCATCGAGTTCGACTTCCATAATCGATCATATGTCTTTAAACTAGACTACCATCAAAACTGATTCAAACATTCTCAACTTCGGTCTAGAAAGACTGTCACTCTACTAAAAATTATCTCGTTTCTATATTCAAACATACATCGAAGACAACTTCCCGATCGACTAACGACTATTAACTCAAAATCACATCATCACTTTATGTTGGACTAGCCTTACGACCATCAAGATTGCTACCACCACTTAAACCTAATGAGTCACTAGGACTAAACATACCAAACAGACTAAACGCTCTCCAGGTATATGTTTACTCATATGAATCCAATCACAACCTCGTTATATATTTCCTTCACGTATGTACCATCCACCCTACAATCCTTTAACTGAACAGTATTAACTCCTGATTATAAAGTCTCTTATCATCATCACTCAATCCCTTCACACATTTTTTGTCACACAATCGAACCAAGAACCACTTTCGCATTTTAAATATTTCATCTTACCCACATTCTACCAAAAACTCGATACATCCAAGGCCAATTACAAAAATCATACCCATGAATTCATATAGTCTTACTTACGCTTCTACTCTTCTCATCCAAACACTTATTCTTCCCACGTACTCACATTAAACTACTATACAACTTTACCAAAAACAAAAAAATTATATCACCCTTCAACTTCTCATACATAGAGTTCATACGCTCCCATAAGAAAAAAATTTCCATATACCAGCAACGTTTACTCACCAATCTAAACAAGCTTGCTCTAATGGGTCACATCACAAAATATTTTTCGAAAACAACTTCCTTACGACTCACATCAATACTATAACGAAAACCGAATACCACTCCAAAAGAGTTACACAGTCTAGACGCCAAACGAATACAAACTGATACTTTTAGAGTCTACCATGTGAACAACTTGGTTTATGTAAAATGCGCACTCCACCCGTCAAACAATCTTCAGCATCAATGGGACTCACTATTTTCACAAACTCCTTGGCACCCAAATCCTTGAATTGCTTAACTAAAGAGCTATCGGTTTTTGAGGTGATCTTGATAATCATGATGACAAAGTCTGTAATCATATGCTTCCATTTTCTCTTTAGTCTTTTTAAAGGTTGCTTCGTTTCTATTAACCTCTACCGTATGTTCTTGATGTGCTTAGAACGTTGGGTTTGAATGTCTTTTCTAATAACTGGATCGTTTTGTCAGGCGGTTGGTCATTCTAGGGTAAAACGAACGTGATATAAGATATGGTTGTGGTAACTACCTAGTCATGTGATCTATTGTGACTTGGTGGTTAAATCTTCATCAGGCTCCAAACGTTCATTGTTGTGATCAAGATCCTTCGTTCTTTGGCAAAAATTCAGACTCTAACACTTCGGTGGGAGGGCTGGCGTGACTATCGATATATATAAACGTACTTCTTTTGCTAGTGTACTAAGGGTAACGTGAGATCGAGAATGTTTCTTGTTTTTCACTTCCTTACTACCAGTATGAATCTTTTGCTTCTCGATTTATCAGATGGGTGGGTCAACTATAAACTAGTTTGAGGAAGGTTGAATTGTACTATATGGTGGTGTCGTGAATACTTTGATGTGAAACTGTCGTTTCTAACTTTAAATTGTTGATGGCATAGTCCTATTTGTCGGGACCTTTAAAAAGATATAGTCAGTTGAATAAGCCCTTACTTAACCATTCTTGCAAACGGGAGTCATGATCTTTAAAACTTTGTTAAACGCGGATATTGATAGATATTCTAAGCCGTGACATCATGAAGAAATTTGCTTCATGCTTGAACAGATGTTAAGAGATTTTCATACATCGTCTCAGTTTCCCATGAAAGCGCTAAGGCCTAATGACGTAATATATTATTGATGATCGTTGTCACTAAGAAATCTATGGGGCCAGGTTTTGAAGGTTGACAGTCAAAAACAGGCGCGGGGTTAGAACGTCTTGAGGTGGAACCCATATGATTCAAAGATAGGTTGGATGAGGTTAAATGGTCATGGTTAAGGCAATTACCGTTGACACAAATTGGGTGGTCATTTCGGGTTCAAATGTAGGAGGAACAACAAGAGGACAATGAACCATACTGTAAATAAGTGTCCCTAGAACTAATCTAGTACAATCAGATTATGATAAAGGATATATCAAAAGGGGGAGCCTAACTAGATACTTTTCCTTGAAGTTACATCGGCCTAACGTACTTCGATTCAAGCATCCAAGTCGACTTTTCAGGTTGGGATTTCAAGAGTGTACAAAGAATTCGCAAAATCACTGCAACAAACTGTGGTTTCAGAGTCGAGAGAAATAAATGATGGCAAAAGATTTTATCAATGTCGAATGTTTGGAACGGGTACTTAACAAGGAATTGATATCGAGTTCTTCAAGAGAAGAGTTAGTTCAAGTATGATGACTCAAATCAGAGGAGAATCAATATGCGAATACTGGTTATTATCGAGGCATGAAAACTTTGAGGACAAGGGAATTTTCTAGAGTTGAATTTCTAATAGGGTTCTCAACAAGATTTGGGTGCATAAAGGTTACCAACGAACGACACTTGACCGTACCATTGAGGACTGATGATATAAGAAGGAAGGACATACAAAAGAATTTCAAAATATCGACACCAAGGAGTGGGGTAAATGAGAAAAGAATTCATAAGGATGAAGTTGCAAGGTTCTAACGGTGTCTCTCGAGGTGATATCAAAAACTTTTTCTAGTGCGCACTCCTGTCTTACCCCCTTAAAATAGGATAACTTATTGCACGAATCTCCGATCTTCGATCTTGATGGTCATCCCTGTCATTCGCATGTAGATTCCTTGCTGCTTTCGATCCTGGTAACGTCCTAACACGACTTGCTATAAAACTTAAACGCATCAGATTCTAGTTCTTATAATGTATAGATGATAATTATTAGTAATACAACGCATCCTACAGAGCTCTAACGCGACAGAATGCATGGTTTCTCATAACCCAAGGCCTGAAGGTTCACTAAACCTATGCTCTGATACCAACTATGACGCCCGGTCCTCCGGGCACGTCAGGACATACACAAATATAAATAAAGGGATATTCTAGCCATTTATTCATATTTATATACGTTAGTTATTACATCATAAAGGAGTTCTGAACCGTTCAAAGTACTTAATTATTACAGTTTTATCGAGAAAATTCAAAATTTTCGCTAAGCACGGGATAAACTAAATATAAGAACAAAAGTAGAGATCTTGATTCCTCAGAATGCCTCAGCCAGGTCCATGTGCTCTTGAAATTCACCTTGTTCTTCCAGTTCTTCTTCTCCCTTGGGGATGACTTCTTTCAGAAACTCCTCATCACTTGTGGCACGAATGCCATGAGTCAAGGCCCATAAGCAAAACACTCCAACCTTCTAATTAATCTCACGGCACAAAATTCACCACAATACATATCATAAAACACCCAGTATAGTTATAGTCAAGGAGACAGACAAATTTATGACATGATAGCAGACAAGTAAATAATCATGCGTATACGTAATGCAGATGCTCAACCCAACATGCACACAGATAATTTCAAGAATTCCACACCGGGAAACACCAGAGTACCAAAATGAGGGATTTAGGACCGCCATAATTGGGCTCTCTCCGAATTACCCAATGGGATTAAGTCAACCAATTTAGGTTATCTCTAAATTACCCAATGGGATTAGGTTAACCGATTTAGGTTATCTCCGAATTATCCGATGGGATTAGGTCAACCGAATTTGGTTATCTCCGAATTACCCTTCAAAACATCATGGCAATGGGGTTTAGGTCCGCCATAATTGAGCTCTCTCCGAATTACCACCATAGTGGGATTAGGTCCGCCGAATTGGGCTCTCTCTGAATTACTCAATTTGCTTGTATCATAACTCAAGCAATGCGGAATCAAAGAGACATCAAAACCAAAGTGCTAATGACGAACCCATGGTGCCAAACAATATTCATAATAAACCATTTCAAATACCGGAGACATACCCAGGGTGTACAAGGGGAATATATCCCAAAATATTTACAAAAGTGGCAACCAGGGACGCTCTAGATTTAGAACCAAGAAGAACAATCTAAACACAGTCAATTCCAACAACGATTTGCACAAATGGACTCCAACATGCCAGGATGCAAATGACAATGTTCGTGATGTATGGTATGGATCTCAAATACAACAATCTATAGCATGTCATCAATTATTATGGCAAGATTCATGGTATAATTTACAAAGTATAAGGCATAATTCTCAAGATATGATGCAAACATGATAGCATGAGTTCTAAATCATCAAAAATTTACTTAAAATACCAATCAACTAATTCAATTCAATCATCATATAAAAACTCGGGTCTCATGGGGAAGGTACCCAATCACACACTTAACAAATTTTAAAGCCAAAAGTCGAGTATTAAATTAAAAGAGCCGACAAAGTTTTGGAGTATCTACACTTTGAATCAAGCTATGATTTTTATACACTATTTAGATAAAAATATTTTTTACAACTCTCATGTTTGATACCAAGGCCAAATCCTAACACAAACAGGTGAACATTTTATCCTAAGCAAAAACGGTTCAGCACTTTCCCCAGATTTTACCCAAAATTTTGCTTCTGTTTCTCTCGATTTTGAGGTATCAAATGAAGCCCAAATGAGCCCATTTATTTGTATGTTCTAGTTTAACATGTCCCCTACAAGTTTCATGTTTATAGCTAAGAAAAGTTGTTTGAAACAAGTTAGACTTTTTGGCCACTTTAAAAAGTAGGTTCTGTCAGCCACCAAAACTCAGCAGAGCCGATTTTGGACACAGGGTTTGAAACGGTTTTGGGGTATCATCCCAAGACTTTAAGGACTGATTTTTGGGTAACCAAATACTTGAATATGCTAGATACAAAGTTCATGCAGACCACTTTTGTAATAGATCATTAAAAATAGGTGCTTTGGGTTATATAAAAATATGTGACAAAATGTTCCTCGAGGGCTGAAAATCAACAAAAAATTTCAGAGAGGTTTTGAACTTTCAAACCTCAATATTTTGTTCTCATTTTGGGTGGATTCTTAGATATACACGTTATCCACAACTTTCATATTTTGGACCAAGTTCGGATCATAATCTAAACTAGGGTTTCGAAACCGGTAGTGTTGACTGGTCAAAAAATGCCACATTTTGGTAAAATTGCAATATTTTGAGTTTTGATTATGAAAATGAGTTGAAACCAACTTTGAATGATAGATAACACAAAAAGCTAACTCTATACAAAAAATCATGCTTATATCAATTTTCAACACTAAGTTATGGTGTTTCAAAGTTCAGGGCAGAAACATCAAAGTCCTCAAAAATCAAGCCTCTTAGGGTTTAGGTCTTCTACTTATGTCATGTCAAGTTTTTGTTCCATTTCTTTGCGTGAATATGATTTTAATAACATACAACAATATCTCATATCATTCATACTCAAAACAGCCCCTAAGTTTCCAACTACAACGCATTTTCGGTTCAATTTCGGTTCTTGATTTTTAGAGTGTTTAAAGGGATGGGTTGAGGGATATTTTGAGGGATCTTAGATACAAGGTTTAGAGGTTTTACTTACATAATTGAGAGATCAAAAGATGGTGGAGGATTGATTTGGACTTAGCTTCCGAAAACTTCCTCGATTTCTTCCTTTTCCTCGCTTTCTTCTTCCTCAAACTCATGGAATACTTCAAGAACAATTGAAGGTCTGGTCCCTCAATCTCTTGCACGAAATTTTGAAGGGGAGAGAGTGGTGTTTGGCTTGGTTTATATAGGAGAAGGATAGGAAACACATGGGAGAAAAAAAGTACATAAAGGGGTCCCTTTTTCTTCATTTCATTAAATGTGATATGAGGTTGATTTAACTTAATTTAATTCTTGAAGGCTAGAATTCAAATTTTAGGAAGCTAAAAGTAGCTAGGTGGCTGTTTGGGGACAAAAATCTGATCTCCCATCAGTCAAGGAATTTGTCTCGATTTTTGCGCCCATATTGTTCAAGAAAATGCATTAAAAGTTAATTTAATGTATCTTTGTAGTGTCTTTTTCTATTGAGACTTATTATTTTTGTATGTTTATGAGAAATATAGCATTTTCTCGTTTATCATAATTTTCATAACAATTGATTAAATAGATGTAGTTTTTTAAGTCAAATTAAGCTATTTTAGCAATATATGACTTTTTGACTTATTTTGTTGTGTATGAACTTCAATAATCATTTGTTTACTTTTATTGACTTATAACATTATATGATTATATATATTACTTGTTCAACAAGTATGGAATTATCATAATGCTTTATTTAATATATTTTTCATCATTTTAAGCTAAAAAGAAAGCAAAAAGTCACTTTTTTGCACATTTTCCAAGGTGGTCTGTGAGACCCTAACCCGTTTTATTTTTTTGGCATTTTCGGACGCACATTATATGTTTCCGTTGCTGCATGTTTTACTACTTTTGATGCATGATCGGGGTTAGAATGCACGTGGGGTAGATTCCCGGGGCCGTGAGCCGCTGTGGCACGAATCTCAAAAAATTTTAAAAAAAAATATTTTGGAGGCCTATAAATATCTGGAGTTAGATATTTTCATAAAGATATTTTCCAAAACTTCTTCCGTAAGCTTTCTATTTTCTCTCGGCCTTCTCTCTAAATTCACAGGGGCCCGAGGATCAGTTTTCAATTATCCAACAGCGGATCCTTGCTTTTGGCACGGAAGGCTACGCAACCATTCGGTCAAATTTTGATTCTGAAAAAACTCAATTTTGCACATGATTTGAGGCGTCGAGTTTTAAACTCACCGAGGTAGGATTATAAACCCTACTACTGTACAAGAGTGCTGTGGGAAAACGTGTGTGTTTTTAACGATTAGATCTTGGTAGATATGAAATTCTATCAAAGTTGGTTTTTGGGTTAAAAATTAAGTTTTTGTTGGTTCCGGTGGATGGAATCGTATTTTGAGAGTTTCTTTTGTGGTTTTGAGGTTAGGCTTGGGCGTGTGGATGTCCGAGGGTGTTATACGGAGGTTTAGAGGCTTCGATTCACAGTTTGGAGGTGGAAATCATAGCTCGGAATCAGTTTCTAGGTGGGTTCAGTCGACTGAACTCATAGGTTCAGTCGATTGGATTGATGTTCTTGAGGTTCAGTCGACTGGACCTTGAAGGTCAGTTGACTGGACACTGATTCTGGGCATTTTGGCCATTTTCAGTAGGTTTTTCAGTCGACTGGGGGTTGGGTCCAGTCGACTAAATTCTGGGCTATTTGTTGGTGGTTTTGGGTTGGTTCCTTAGTTTTCGATTGGTGTCCTATGGTATTCAATTAATTCATTCATGGGAATTACTTGATTAAAATAGCTGTGAATTTCTTTTGGGGTTCGGTTGGTTATGTGGTGGTTTTGGGGGTCGTGTCGTGGCCTCGGGTGTGCGTTTAAGTGTCGCCCACGTGGGTGATGTGCATGGTAGATGCAGTTTGTGATGCACTATTGGGTGCGTGGTTTGCTATGGGTTTGGTGTTGGAGCGGGTGAGCATCGTGGGTTTTTGATCGTCGTGTTGGGCGTGTTTGGGCCAGTAGTCGTGTGGGTTGTCCCATGAGTGGATGTCGGTTACGTGACGGGTGGCGGCGTGATGTGGATCTATATGGTTGTGCATATTTATAACTATTTCTTTATGTACAGAATACGTATGTGGATTTCGTGGTTGAGATATCAATCGTTATGTGTAACATGGTTTATGCTTTAAAATCTAGAGTTTTTATGAATGTGACGTGGTTTGTGGAACGTCGTATTGATACGTGGTTATATGCTTTAATTCCTGGTTTAGGTTTGCATATGTGTATGAAATGGATTAGATGAATCTGTGATCCAGGAGATGTAAAATCCTGGTTGTTGATGCACGTGTGCGTGTGTGGGTGTACGACGTAGGCTGCGAAAGCCGATGAACGAGGTAAGCTGCGAAAGCTGGTGTATTTGGGGCTGCGGTCCTTCGGTGAAAGTCTGAGAAGATGCATTAGTTGGGGCTGCGGTCCTACGGTGAAAGTCCGTGAAGATATGTGTTGCATTGGATTTGGTAGCGACCCGTCGGTGAAAGTCCGAGAAGACGCTGTGATTGGGTGGCGGCACGTCGGTGAAAGTCCGAGAAGACGCCTGGATTGGGCAGTGGTCCGTCGGTTAAAGTCCGAGAAGATTCATGGATTGCATGAACTGCATATTGGGACGAATAGAACAATTTTCTTAAAACTGTATTATTGGCCTATGGGACTCGAAATACTATATTAACGACCTACGGGAGTTGTAATACTCGAATCGTTTTCAGGGTTCTGATGAGTCAACAAATGGTTTTATCCTCACTTTCCCATTGCATGTGAAAATGGATTTTTGGCTCTGGTGGGTCGTGATCTAAAATGATTTTCAAACTGTTTATAATGGCTTGAAAGAGAGTAAAAAATTGCACTTCGTTTATCGAGCATGTTTAGCTTATACTGCATGTGTTGTTTAGAATCTGCTGAGTTTTGGCTCACGGTGTGGGATTTGCTTTTCTTCAGGTACTGGTCACTGAGGTTGATCTGCAGGTGCTGAAGAGGTGAAAGAGCTGTAGTCTTCCTTTTTGCTAGTTTTGTTACATATATGTTGTAACATGTTTTTCGGGCGTTGGAGCCGTGTAATGTTGCCGTTTGGCGTTTATACACAATGCATGTATGGTTTGTTTTGAGAGTACATTCTCAGGTTGGGTATCTTGCATGGTTGTTTATAGGTGTTTCACGTGGCCCGGAGTTTGGGGCGTGACATGGTCGGCCACTAAGGGATATTTTTATTATTTTTGATGTTATTTTGTCTTTTACCACTTAATTGTACTTAAATACAGTCGTGGAGACCCCATTGGCTGTTGTTCGGACTCAGATGGCTAATCCCCTTTCTTCATGGATTGAGGAATTCTCTCATATCGAACGTTTGAACTTCGCTCCCTTTGGCCTTAACGCCCTTTTTTCATTGAGGACTGTGAAGATTAATGGACCTTTATTGATAGCTGCTGCACAACTGTGGGATCCGCAGTCTCACGTCTTTCAGTTCGGTCTTGAGGAACTATGTCCAACTATAGAGGAGTTTGTTTCCATCTTAGACTTGACTCCGCAAAGTTCCATTGTTGTCCCCACTCCCTTTCTCTCTGTTCGGCAGCAGATGATGCAACTCTGCGGTCTGTCTAAGATGGAGGCTTCTCATCTGATCTCAGGTGACTGTCTCGACATTCCATGGCTTATTGAGAAGTTTCATCCTACTAGTGACCTCAACGATCTAGACTTTCCGCTACGGCGCCGCTATGCACTTTGCTTCTGCCTCCTTGCCCGGCATCTACTTGTTCCTTCCGATGACCGGGTTAGTCATGTCCTGGTTGACATTGCTAGCCAAATGTGGATGGAAAAAGATTTCGTGCCCCTGGTTTTGG
This sequence comes from Heliamphora exappendiculata, assembly GCA_034768845.1. Taxonomy (NCBI): domain Eukaryota; kingdom Viridiplantae; phylum Streptophyta; class Magnoliopsida; order Ericales; family Sarraceniaceae; genus Heliamphora; species Heliamphora exappendiculata. The sequence goes on along the minus strand of JAOTRH010107602.1, from coordinate 78,651 downwards.
CTAAGACACTGCTGGGCTTGGACGCTGTTCATCGTGGTGAAACCACCACCTTTGCCTTACTTCTCCAGGTGAGCTTAACATCTTCATCTGTATCAAGTTCTCTATTATACTGCAAAGGTCTTTCTCTTACTGTTCTAACTCTAGCTGTAGATCTGGCTGATAGAGAAGTTAAATCTTGTTCAGAAACCTCCCACTAATAGGCATAATGCTGCTGATTTCCTTTATCGCCCGCGTTATCAGATATGTGACACGGAGGCATCTTTGCGACAATATCTTTCTTCTCTGACCGGTCCAGACATTACCTAGCATGCCCTTGATGGCAGATTCCCACTATGACTCTGACCACTGTGGATCACCCTGGCGTTCTGCTGATTGGTCTGCGTCAGTCTACTTTCTACTACCCTCACAGGATCATGCGACAGTTCGGGCGAAGTCAGATCATATTTCCCAGCATTCGAGGTGGTTTGTTTTCTTCTGCACTGCGAGCTCCTTTTCTGGCACAGTATCGGGATGCCTGACCATCTCGCTCATTGATGGAGATGCATAAGTTGCAGCGTCTCGATCTTTCTGCTGAATACAAGACATGGTTGACACAAGATAGGGAAAAGAAAGATAGAGAAGAGGGGAAATAAGCAGCGAAAAGGAGAAAAGTTTGAGGATCTCTGTTTTATTTTCAAAAATTTCACAACTTTCTCTTTTTTTTTTCTTTGTAGAGTTTGGGACTTGTGTGCCCTCCATTTATTTTAGAACTTTGTAGTCTTGTCTGAAATAATAGAAAAAAAAACTCCCACTTTGTGTTTAAGATAGTTTAAATTTATCCAAAACTTGAATGCATTTATTACCAAAATCTAAAAATTAATTTGCATTAGTTTTACTCAGATTCAAAAATGGTTAAAAACAAAGAAAGTTACCGGGCTTCTTCAAGAAGTTGCCTACGTATCCCAAAAAGATGGAATCGGGCCTTAACATAGTTCGGGCTTGGTTTTCACTCGGGTGTTGACTCTCTCCTTTTTGTAATGCCCTAACTTTTGACAATGTCGCCCTTTCAGATTTTCGATCTTGTCGGCCGCTCTAATTTTTGCCTGAATTGCCTTTTCAATTTTCAACTCAGCGAGCTTTCTTTCTTTTTTTTTTTTTTACCTCAGGAATAGTATTTTTTGAGTTGATCGAGGTTCACTGGAGTGGAGAACACATTGCCATCCAAGTCCATGATAATAACTGCACCACCGGTCATGATGGTTTTGATGAGAAACGGTCCAGACCAATTTGGCTTGAACTTGCCTCTTGGGTCAAAATAGGAGCTCTGATTTTCTTAAGAACCAGATCGCCTTCTCTAAGATCTCGAGTCTTGACCTTCTTGTTGAATGCTCGGGCTATCCTCCTTTGGTAACCTTGTACATGAAATAGAGCTTGCAGCTTTCTTTCATTAAACAGGAGCAACTCCTCCATTCGGTTCATCTGCCATTCTACTTCTAAAATACTGGCCTCGGCCATCACTCTTAGTGAAGCGATTTCCATCTCAATGGGAAGAACAACTTCCATCTCATACACTAAAGAGTATGGCATAGTTCCAGTTGAAGTTCGGATTGACGTTCGTTATCCCCAAAGCGCGAATGGTAGGTGTTCTGGCCAATCCTCATGTGAGTTGACCATCTTTTGCAGAATTTTCTTAATATTCTTGTTTACTGCCTTGACTGCCCTGTTAGTCTGCGGCCGATATGGCGACGACTTGTGAGCCCCTATCCGGTATTTCTTGAAGAGATCCAAGGCTTTCCCTTGGAAATGTGAGCCATTGCCCGAGATGACCCCATGTGGAACTCCGTACCGAAAAAAACATTTTGCTTGATGAACTTGGCAACATGGGTAGCTTTCAATACCGAGTAGGAAGCAGCTCTCACCCACTTGGTGAAGTAATCAATGGCCACTAACATAAACTCGTATCCATTAGATGCCTTCGGTGTTATTCTACCAATCACGTTGATGCCCCATACTGAGAATGGCCATGGTGACGTTAGATTATACAGTTGAAACGGGGGAACGTGCATGAGGTTTGCGTGAATCTGACACATATGACACCTCCACACAAACTGTATACAATTCGTCTCCATCGTCATCCAAAAGTACCCTTGTCGTAGGATCTTCTTGGCTAACATATTTCTGCTCATGTGCGGCCCACAGACTCCTGCGTGGATTTCCGTCATCGGTTCTTAACCTTCTTCATTGTTGACGCATAGCTTATTGACACTAGAATGTCCTCGTTTGTACAGTCTGCCACCACAAATGACAAACTGCGCGGATGGTTGTCGTATTGCCCTTTTGTCCTTTTTACTGGAAAACTTGGGAAATTCTCCTTTCTCTATGAAGTTCTGAATGTCAAAATACCATGGAAGGCCGTCAGTGCTTTCTTTGATAGCAGCCGTCATCTCATATTCTGACTTTCTCTTCTGTTCAATTATCAAGGGCCTCATTTGGATTCTGAGAAGAATGTCAATCATAGATGCTAGGGTGGCCAGTGCGTCGGCGAACTTGTTCTGCAGTCTTGGCACATGGGTGAAATCACTTATTCAAAGCATGGTATCAGCTTCTCCAACTCTTGATGATAGAGAATTAAGGTTAAGTCCTTGACCTTCCATTCTCATCTTGCTTGCGAAACTACCAGTGCTGAGTATCTAATGACTTCCAGTTTTCGTGCCCCTAGTTCTAAGGCTGCCTCCAATCCAGCTAGACACGCTTCATACTCAACCTGATTGTTGGTGACTTCAAAATTGAGTTTTAGGGACAACGGAACATGTGATTCATCGGGAGTGACAAGAAGGACTCCTATTCCATAACTATATTGATTGGATGCGCCATCAAAATATAGAGTCCATTTGTCATCCCTGACTTTCATCAGTTGTTCATTAGGAAACTGAAACTCTGTATCTTCATTCCCTTCAATTGGTTGGTTGGCCAGAAATTCTGCCACTGCTCTGCCTTTGACAAACTTTTGGGTGACATATTGGAGATCAAATTCAGATAATAGTAGCAACCATCGGGGTTGCCTTCCTGTCAGTGTCGGCTTTTCGAACAGATACTTCAAAGGGTCCATCCGGGATATGATATTCACTATGAAAGACAACATATAATGCCTTAATTTTTAGGAAGCCCAAACCAAGGCCCAATATGTCTTTTCTAGCAGCGTGTATCGTACTTCTGACCCCGTCATCTTCTTTCTTAAGTAGTAGACAGTCTTTTCAACTCCAGTTTCACCTTCTTGTGCAAGTATGCATCCCATAGCTGAATCAGTCACTGACAAATAAAGGATCAGTGGCCTGTCAGGTTCAGGAGGAGCTAAAACAGGAGGGTTTTGTAGATACATTCGTACGGCTTCAAAGGCATCTTGGAATTTTTGATCCCATTCAAATTCAACTTCCTTCTTCAATAGACAGAAGAGCGGCTCACAAGTAGCTGTCAATTTTGCGATGAAGCGGTTAATGAATTGGATTTTACCCAGAAAGCCCCTAACTTCCCGCTCAATTTTTGGAGGAGGCATTTCCAAAATTATTTTAATCTTTGAAGGGTCGACTTCGATGCCCCGTTGAGTAATCATAAATCCAAGCATCTTTCCGGCAGTAACTACAAAGGCACATTTCTGTGGGTTGAGTCGCATTTTGTACTTTCGAATCCTCTCGAAGAACTTTCGCAGAGCAGTGATATGGCCTTTTCGATCCTTGGATTTGACTATCATATCGTCCACGTACACTTCGACCTCCTTGTGTATCATGTCGTGCAAGAAGGTAGTGGCAGCCCTTTGATAGGTTGTCCCGGCATTTTTCAAGCCAAACGGCATAACACGGTAACAATAGCTGCCCCAAGGCGTGGTGAATGTCGCCTTTTCTCTGTCCTCAGGATCCATTACAATCTGGTTGTATCCAGAGAAGCCATCCATGAATGACAACAAGGAATGCCCCGTTATACTATCTACTAAGACGTCGATGTGTGGTAGCGAAAAATTATCATTCGGGCTGGCCTTATTGAGGTCCCAAAAATTCACGCAGACTCGGATATGACCGTCCTTCTTTAAAATTGGTACGATATTGGCTACCTATTTCGGATACTCGGTTACCATCAGGAATCCAGCACTGATCTGTTTGGCCACTTCCTCTTTGATCTTAGAGCCCATTCTGGCCAGATTTGTCTCAATTTTTGTTTGACCGGTTTGGCATCAAAGATAGAGGTATATGGTGCTGGACAATATTCGGATCAATTTCGGGCATATCTTCATAAGACCATGCAAATACATATTTGAATTCTTTTAATAGAGTTATTAACTGTTCTTGTTCAACTAAAGATAAAGAAGAACCAATTTGAACATTTTGCGGGTTATTTTCATTACCCAGATTTATTGACAAAGTTTTTTCAATTATTGATTGGGCACGTATTTTTTCTTCTCTTTTTATTAAAAGTTTTATTTTTTTGGGAATATTCTCGTCAAATTCGAAATCGTCGGAAGGCATATGAAATAAATCAAATAAAGCAGAGTAATCAGAAACTTTGTTCAATTCATTAAGAAAAGCGAGAATTACAAACTCAATGGTAAAGGCAGGAAGAGGAGCACCAACAGACACTCAATTACATACTCCAACTCAAACTTGGACTCAAGATAGATGATCTGCACATCAGAAGACTCGATGGACCAATTCTTTACTTCCTTCGTGGTCGCGTCGACGATGAGCTTGGTACAATCTGCCGGTGCGCTGAAACCCATCATGTAATAGTCCGATTCAATTATACGCAGCTGAGTCATCTTCTCGTTGAACAGCATTCCCAGGTCGGTACTGTTGAGTCTATCAGCCTAATCTTTTTTCTGAACCTTCTTTTCTTTCTTCTCTCTTTCCACGGTTTCTTTCTCCTCTGTGTCAGACAATTGGTGGCTGAAAAAGATCTCTAACCCAGGCAACTTTTGATTGGTTTCTTCGTCAATCCACGATTTTGGAAATCCATAATATGGGAAATCCTCTCCTTCTTTGACAAAGTATCCATTAAGCGTCCCAGAATAATTGGCCTTTCATCTCCTTCTAGGTCCTTCCAGATCGTCTTCCGTTGGCTCATACCCAAACCAAAATGGTGCGAAGTGGGCAATACCTGAATGGGTTCTGGGATTCCCTGCTTCTTGCACCCTAATCCCATACCGGAGAAGAAGGACATTTTTTTCATCATTGTTAAAGCTCGTGGGTTCACATGCCTTTCTTCCTCATTCATCAGCGACTGAACAGCCTATACTTTATCAAACTGAAAACCACTGAGCAACACATCATTTTTACTATGTTGGACTTCTAGCAGAGTTGTGCCCTTTCCTCCTTTCAGAGGGTGAATATTGTCCTCTTCATGAATGGTCAAAACTGTCCCGTCCTTTATTAATTTCAGTTTTTGGTGAAGGGTAGATGGTACTGCTTGGACATTTGGGTCATGCAGCCACGGCCTGCCCAGCAGTAGATTGAAGGAGGTCGGCACATTTAGCACGTGAAACTCAACTGAGGTTTCCAGAGGTCCTACTAAAACAGCAAATGACACCAGTCCTAGCACATTCCTTCTTATGTTGTCGTAGGCTCGTACTTCTTGATTGTAGGGAGTGAACAGGTCTGGCCTCATCCCTAAGTAGATGACTGTTCTCAATGGGCAGACGTTCAAAGCAAATCCATTATCGACAAGGGTCACCGGGACCCACTTTTCTAGGCACTTGACGGTGATGTGAAGCAGCTTATTATGACTTTTTCCTTCAGCAGGAAAATCCTTATCAGAAAAGAAAATGACTCTTGGCTCGGTGGCTGGTAGAATAAGTCCAATGAGCTGCTCGGGGGTTGCATCTATCGGGACACTGGCCTTGTTTAATACTTTCAAAATAGCTTGTCTATACTTATGCAACGCCATCAATAAGCCCCAGATACTAATGTTGGCCTGCGTCTTTTTTAGCTATCTTAGTACAGTATCATCCTCCTCCTCTTGCTCTGTCTCTTTTTCATTTTCACTTGGATGTCCTCTCTCTAACTGAGCTGGCTTAAAGTTCCGTTCACTTCTGGTTACGTGTTCCACGCCGTCTTCGGGGTCCCATAACCCCGGCATCACGCCATCAGTTTGTCTTACTTTGTTCACGTGCAGAGGGCCTTCGAATTCCCATAAATCACTTAGGTCACTAACGGCTGCCCTTTCCCTTCTTTCCTAATTATCTTCAATAGCCCATGTACTGTCGACCTCCTCCCAGATATCCTCTTTGATAAAGTTCACTTGCAGCTCCTGAGCGGCCCAAAAATCAGTCCATTCGGTCCCAACCCATCGAGTACATGTCCAAACCCATAAAGCCGAGTTGGATAATCCAATGGCCAATCGTCTACCTCATTGCGCTCCTCTTCCTGTTGGTAGATTTGGATCATCGGTGGATACCATTCTCAGGCATTATCATTCCATTCCTCCATTCTGTCTTGGCTACCTGTAAGCACCATGAACAAGCATATTGTTTGGTTCTCAATTACTGAAACATGATGGCGAGGTAATTGTGCTGAGCAGATGTGCTGACTCGGGTCCTCCGATTCTCCTAAAGACATGTAATTTACCCCAGCCTGCCTAGCATGATTTGGCAGTGGGTTGGTTGTGACGTTCAGCTTTAGGGTGGCTGATGGAGGAGGGATCACTTTGTTGTCAATGAGATTCTAAATCTCATGGTGGAGCCTCGTACACTTTCCAAATAAATGCCCGTGGTCTTGATAGAAGGCGCAGCATTTAGAGGCATTGTATCTCGAAGGAAGCGGGTCGGGCACTGGCATAGGATCTAGTACCTTGATGAGTTCTTTCTCTACCATACGATTTAAAGTAGTGAATAATGGGATATTGAGAGGGGAGAAAGTTCTTCGTGGCCGTTGCTGTGTTTGCTGACCATCACCGGGCTACTGAAGGTTGCTTATCTGATGAGTAAAAGAAGAAGGGTTCAAAAGGTTCACCTCGCCCGAGCAGGACACGAGGTTAGTTGCGGCGGGTTGATTTTGGTTGGTTGCGGGGAAAGTCCTCCTTGGTGGTTTCTGGCTCAGCTCGACTTTTTCAATGTCCCCAGACAGGATTCCATCCTCTATTTGAACCCCAGCGTCAAACAATTGCTCAAATGTGGAAAGAGGTTGTGTGATCAGATAGCGTTTCAGGGGGGGCTAAAAATTCTTCACTACAATCCTGACTTGCTCTTTCTCGGAGGGCCGGTTCATCATTTTTATAGCCTTACCCCTCCAGCGGGTCAACAAATCAACAAAAGGCTCCATGTTTTCTTGGTGAGTGGTTTCTAACTCCCGAGTTGTTACAGCTAACTGGACATTATAATTGTACTGGATGACGAACTCGTAGCTATGTCCTCCCAAGTTTTGGTATTTGCTACATCAAGGGATAGGAACCATTTCTGGGCTGCCCCAGAAAGAGATTGGTGGAAGAGCTGGGCTTTCAGCTGGTCACCAATTTCCATTGGCGACAGGATACCGACATACATTCGGAGATGAATTCTGGGATCTCCGATTCCGTTAAATTTTTTTATGTCTGGCATTTTAAACTTTTCTGGCAATTTGGCATCTGCGACTTACGATATCTCCAGTCCTTGGTTATTATCCCAAAAGTCTTTGCCATTCTCGTTCGTATTGTCTGGCTGCCCATTCACACCGAGCATGCGGGCATGAATTATTTGTATCTGCACCTGACATTGAGTTTGAGCTTGGGTCTGCTGCTCTACAGCCCGCTGTATCTCGGTAATAGCCCTCATCAGGGCTGTCAGATTAACTTTGTTCTCTGCTATATCTGTTGATTTGAAAACTCTGCAAATCCTGCCCGATTCTAATCTTACCCAAACTTGTGTCGACTGTACTCTTCCCAAATCAATGATAACCCACAGAAAAACCTAAATTCCACAAGCAGAATAACCAGTCTCAGTCATTTTTTGAAAGAATTCAGACAACAGACATCAAATTTCCCAAATACCTAAAACAGCTGAAACTGAAATAATGCCCATGTCGGACCCATACCATCAGCATAACAATTGAACATCTGAAGACCCCGAATGAGAACCCAAGGGGATAGATCAACCAAGTTCTAGAGGAAATGTTTTATCTTAAGCGGATGGCGTTCCAGCAAAAAGATTATTCTAACCCTCAAGAGACCGGTTCAACTTATGATCCTAAGGGAAAACCGACAGCACAACGGTAGAAAAATAAAATTTTCTCTCACAGGTCGAAAGAAAAGGGTTTTAAAGAAAGCAAGCCTAGTCAAAATGGGGTATAGAATTAGCAACCCGAGAAGAACTCAAAAAGAGGGGAAATTATCTTTAAAAGTCCAAAATGAACACAGGCATGACCCCGGGAAGAAAACTACAGCGTGAAAAACTGATCAAGGTGAAGTACGAATCCCGAGTAAGAACCCGAAGGCAAAAAAAAACTAATCTAATCGAAGGATAACAGAAAATCCGAGCCGAACCCGGAGAAAGAACTAGTCTAATTCAAACAAGCAATCCTAACAATATACAGTCAAAACATTTAAAAAGAAACACATAATCTTGCTAGGGTTAGCAGCACCAAATTGGGGGGTTCTAAGTTCACTATATGCAAAAAGCCGATTTTGGTCAATTTGAACAGAGTACCTTCTCAATAGAGCTGGGTATATACCTCCCATGCTTGGAGTGGTGCAGGACATGGTCAAACAGTACGCCCGAACTCTTTTACTAAACCTATGATAGCGTACAGTCAGCAAGGATTGCCCGTCTTCCCAACAATCCCCGAAATAGATTAACGTTCAGGGCATCAGGTTGACCAGGCAGGGGGGTTGAAAAATAATGCATATGAATGTGAAAATACAAATGAAAAATTTTATTAAGAACTAATGATGTGTTCAAGTTTAGCCCTCTTATTGGACTTTGTAAACCAGCCCCTAGCGAAATCGCCAGAAAATACTGTGGCGTTAAAATTTAGGGGTAAAAAATAAGGAAATTCAAAAGATATTTTGGAAAATATTTTAATACCTTAAAAATTAAATTTTGAAAACTCATTTTGTCGAAAATAGAGTCATCACTTAGTTTTTTAAAAAAGACTAAGAAAAACAAAATTAGCTACAGATCTTTAAAACGTTAACCAGATAAAGGGGATTCAGGGGATAAAATACGAATTGGGAAAGGTGTTAGGCACCCCGTTTGTCCAACCATAAGATTGGCATCTACTAATCATCATTGGTTCTTTAATAAAATTTTTCAAATGCATACAAATAACGAAAATAGAGACAAAGAGAGAACATCCAAATTCAAATATAGAAAATACATAAAATATGTACATAGCACTCTAAAACACATAAATGTCGAAAGAAAATTTTTAAGTCCTATTGCATGCAATTTCTAACTAAAATGATACATGTAACACTCCCACATGCAATATTTACCAAAATGACCTAAACTATCATAATAATAATAAAACACTTTAGAAGTTACCAAAATTACCTAAACATGGATTTGTTACAAAAAAAAAACCTAAACAAGTCTAAAGCATGCATTTAAAAAGAATAGCCAAAACATGTATGATCAAAAATAAACTAAATTAACAATAAAGACAAAAACTAAACGTAAAAGGATGTATGAAAATTTTATACTAAAAAAAAACTTACTAACAAAGAAAATAAAATGAGAATTTTATAAATAAATAATAAAAAAATTTGAAAGTTTAAAGAAAAATAAAGCCGCACTACCATAAAAGAAAAGAAAATACATGCCAGCATTAAAAATTAACTAATATTAAAACAAAAAAAATACTAAATGAAACATTATAAGGAAGCGAAGAAAATAAAATAATAGAAAAGAGGAACTACATAAATTTGGAAAATAAAAGATATAAAAGATATACTAAGCTAAAAGAAAAAGAAAACAGAGCATTAAATTAATATTTATATGAAAAAGAAAAGGAAATGAAATAGAATGCTAGGACATTAAATTAGCACGAAAGAAAAGAAAAAGAAAAAAAATGAAATACTAGATTTTAATGGGTATAATATTGACGATTATAACCATTTTAAAATAAGTACATTGAATTACAACAATATCGACATTATTTTGTCGTATCGTTTAATTATATTAGCACTAATTTGATGCATATATCAAAGAAAACGACAATGTGCTTGGTGTAAATATGTTAATTAAACAACGAATTAAAAGACTAAACTAAATTAAGGCAATTAAATAAATACAAGATTAACTACGTAAACGAGAAGGAGTACTTAAGCTGAAATTAAATATAACCCGATCACCCCAAAAGAGAAAGAATAGGGTTAGAAGAACCGGGGATCCAAACAAGGTACCTGAATTGTGGAACCCTCAAGTCGAGAATGTGCTCCAATGGGCCAATCCTCGGGTTGTGATCCAAGCAAGACTTCGATGTCGATGGGAGGTTCGCCAGGGTTTTGGCGCCGGGGCTCGGGATCGCTTGGTATATCGCCAGAGTTTTTCTCACTCAAAATTCGTCCTGAAAACGTACGCTGGGGTACGGTATTTATAGAATTTTTCAACCAATGAGATGTTGCCAAGTTTTGGGACACGTCTGGCCATTTGGAATTGGCGGTCGTCGTGTTTTTGAAAGATTCCACAAAGTTCTATGGCGCGCGCCACAATGCAAGTTCGCGGTCACCATGATGAAAGGTGGCAATCACCACTTTTGGATAAGGATTTCACAAAGTTCTATAGCAATCGCCTTAATGAGAGTTGGCGGTCGCCTTACTTGGGTAGCAAGTTTCGATGGTTCGTCAAAATTTTATTGCTTGGAAGGTTCTTGGTTCAAATACCGAGCTTGAATCACTTTTCGAGAATCGTACTGAGGCACTAATTTCATCCGTTTTTATCATCGGATTCGCTTAAAATTAAGCGGGGTCAAATTGGAGTGTCTACACCATATTTTTATTATTTAATTTTATTTTCATAAAATTAATTTTCTATTTTATGATAATCTTTATAAGCAATGTATGCATATCATTTCTTTGTTATGCATAGATGTCTAATATTCTGTATAGTATTCAATCTGGTGTGTAGAGTACGACTTACACACATAATACCAGATTTTAGGTTCTTGCAGAATACAAGCTTTATGTTTACAGTTTATATAAAAATTGACATACTATCGGTACGAGTGTGGCACAGAGTTTTAGTAAGTATGTCTAGGTTACGGGAAACAGATAATAGCGTCGTCTATTGTTCCGACTCTCTGTACCGTACAATTTGTGTGTATTGAACGGAACATTTAGGGTAATTAATTTAGTACTGACTACTAACTATATAAATTAATTCGCACCCTAAGATTATTATGAATAGTGCTTATTCTCTTAATCTTGAAATAATTATTGATTTGCATATATTTAATATTCGATATTTTCATTCATTAGAGAGTGCGATCTTATATATGTCTATATTTTCGGTGAGTTGGGCTAAAGAGTGCTTTAAATAGGCAGCGAAACATGCAATTTTTGGCAGGCGGTAGCACTTTTTGGAGGCTATTTTTGGACCTTTTTTGGACTATTTTTTAGGCGTTCTTTAAAACACGGTGTGATTGTATATTTGAGCTATTTTTTTAGAAAAAATCAGCATAAAAGAAGCACCAAAAAAAGCCCAAACGGGTGGCGGTTCCAAGCGACGATGCTAGGGTGCGGCTACAGTGACTTCAAGCTATTTTTTTGGCTTTTTTGGGCTTTTTTCGAGCATGTTTTTGGATAAAAAAATTTCATATTTAAAGAAGTTTCTAACGGTATAAAGATCGTCGAACGAAGCTTATATGAGGCGGCAGGAGCCGGCTGAAGGTGGCAGCAAGGTCGTGCCAACAGTGGATGGAGGTGGCCGGCGACTTTCTCTTACTCGGGGCTGGTTTTGATGAATATTCTAATATATACGAGACTGATATACGATATATCTATGTATCATACAGTATTAGGAAAGTCTGAAGCAATTAGGACACATGAATTAAAGATAAAAAAAAATTATCATAACTTATCCTCTATGGGAGACTGAAACGATTTAGCATTTCACTTGGATCATAAAATCATGATATATGCATCATGTTTATATATATATGAACTGCGTTGATGATTGCATATTATTTTATTTATCCTGTTAATTTAATTAATTCAAAACTTTAATTTTAATCAAAATATTTTATAATAGAAAATAAAATTAATTAATCAAAATTAATTAATTTTAATTAAATGAAAAAATTTAGATATTTTTTTTACAAAATATCACATTTAAGATGATTTTTCATAAAATCGAACATCATAAAAAAACGTGAGAATTAATTATGAATTTTTTGATTAATTAAATGAAAAAATATTTAATCAAAATAAATTATTATTTTTCAAAAAATATAGAACAAAAAATAAAATAAATAAATTCCTTTAATTACTACCTTAACTAAAAAATTGAAGAAAAATTAATTTAAAATTAATTCTTTATTTTATGAGAGTCTTTATGAGCAATGTATAAGTGTCATTTATTTAATATTATACATGAATGTCAAAAATTCTGTATAGTATTTAATCTGATGTGTAGAGTACGACTTGTACAGAAAAGATCATATTTTAGATTCTTGCGGAATATAAGTTTTATGTTCACAGTTTAAGATGGAAATGAATATACTATCGGTACGACTGTGGCACAGAGTTTTAGTATGTCTGTCTTAGTTACGGAGAACAGATAGTAACGTCGTCTATTATTTCGTCTATCTGTGCCAGTACACTTTGTGTGTATTGAACAGGACATTTGGCGTAATTAATTTTATACTGACTATATAAATTAATTCACACCCAAGATTATTATGAATAGTATTTATCATCTTAATTCTGACATAATTACTGATTTGCGTATATTTAATATTCGTTGTTTTGATTCATTAGAAGGTGCGATCTTATATGGGTCTATATTTTCGGTAAATTAGATAATGGTATTATTTATATATTAAATATTAATTATTGACGGAATCAACGTTCCGAAAGATCAGGATTGATGATACCCTCTTAAGGAAGTTTATAAGTTTTAATCGGGCCAAATTTTGTAGGTGAATTTGATTATTCGGCGGTCAAATAAGTTAAGCTTGTTGGGGTTGGTATACTGAAAATCATGTTTTTAGTATTTTATTTTATTTTAATAAAATTAATTTTTTATTTTATGAGAATTTTTATGAGCAATGTATATATATCATTTCTTTAATATGCATGGATATCCAATATTCTGTATAGTATTTAATCTGGTGTGTAGAGTACGATTTACACACAGAAGACCAAATTTTAGGTTCTTGTAGAATATAAGTTTTATGTCCACAATTTAAATCGAAATGGACATACTATCGGTACGACTGTAGCACAGAGTTTTAGTAGGCCTGCCTTGGTTACGGGAACAGATAATAGCGTTGTCTATTGTTCCAACTCTCTGTGCCAGTACACTTTGTGTGTATTAAATAGAACATTTGGGTTAATTAATTTTGTGCTGACTACTGACTATATAAGTTAATTCACACTCCAAGATTATTATGAATAGTGCTTATCTTCTTAATCTTGAAATAATTATTGATTTGCATATATTTAATATTTGTTATTTTAATTTATTAGAGGGTGTGACCTTATATGTGTCTATATTGATAGAGGTATTATTTATATGGTAAATATTAATTATTGAAGGAATTCACGTCCCAAAAATTCGGGATTGGCGATACCCCCTTAAGAATGCTTATAAATTTTGACCGGGTCAAACCCTGCATGTGGATTTAATTATTCGGCGGTCAAATAAGTTAAGCGTAAGGGCTTAAAGAATATCAAGATGCCGATTAAATTAAATTGTTAGTAATTAAATTTAATTGGCAGGTATCGAAAATCCTAACGTTGGGAGAAATGGTAAGTATTTAATAACATGAGCTCAATGCAAGAAGGTCTTGAGATTATGGGTCAAAGTGCAATTATAGTTCTTTAGTTGTGTGAACTGTAATTTAGTATTTTATGAAAATTACAAAAACACTGTATGTCTTTCCATAATTGCATAAACCTTTAGTCGGTGTTTGCGTTCCACTATAAGTCTAACTTATAATTACTACTCAGATCCATGTTGTAACCCTATATATATGCGAGTATGTTGAACCAATTTTGATGATTTTATATTATTATTGAGATATTATTTTTATCTTTTAAAGATTTAAATATATTGGGGTTCTGTCGGTACGAGTTACCAGAGGATCGCAGCCCACACTACGTTCGAGGATCGCGTAAGAAAATACAGTAAAAGATCTTACGGGAGTTTCAACTCGGAATCAAGTTGTAGTTGAAGATTAGATCGACAAGATGTATTTATCTAAATTAACTTTGGTTGCACGGGTTTATTTTTGATCGTTCGACGTCAAATTTTTTATCTAGAGCCTGTTTCGGCGTTTGTCCGTCCAGTTAATTTTTTACCGAAAATCGTTTTACAAAAACAATGATTTTGGCAGTTTTGCCTCCAACAATTCGTAACAAAGTCATTTTATTTTTTGTTTACGATTTATTGGGGTCGAATAAATTTAAAAAATTGCTAAGTTTATTTTACAGGCGTTCTAATCTAAGTTTTATGATCATCTATTTTTTTCGACTTTGAATAAATGCGTGGATGATGATTTAATTTAATTTTTTAATCACGGGAATTGACTGTGATAGAATAGTTTTTATTAGATTGAATGTGAGCCTACGGGACATAGGTTTCGATGTAAATTTTTTTATATTCTTTAAGTTATTTTTTTCTAGTTTATTAGGAAAAAAAATAATAAGAACAGGTATAGAAGAAACGGCAGTGGTTGGTGGCGGCAACCGGTGAAGGTTTCGACGGTTTTAGTCGCGATTAAGTTTTTTTATTACTTTGCAATATTTTTTTTTTCAAATTTTTTCTAAATTATAATAAAATAAAATAAAAAATGAAAAAAAAGGACCGATGGTAGAAGCTTTGGCACTTTTCCAAAACAGTCGCCGGCACAAGCAGCACCGGTTTCACTCCAACGCCAAATGCCTATTAAGCCGCAGCAGTCTCCAAAATAGGCGCACATCCCAAGTTGTTTTCCAAGGCAACAAGCAAAGTTTCCAACCCCAGTTTCCAGTTCAAGCACTGCAAGCAGTGGGTGTACAAGCAACCAAACAGTGCTACAGGTGCTACACACTGTTTCAGCACAGTGATTTTTCCAAGCCGTGGCTATCCCAATGCAGCAGTGTCACATGGCGCAAGTGGTATTCCCAAAAACAAAAGTTGCAGGTGCAAAAAGTAAATAGTGGCTGGTTTTCGTGAGCAGCAATTTTCAAGGCAGAATTTTTTTTAACAAGAGTCCAAGCAGCAGCCAAACATGCAAGCAAGCAAAAGGCTGTAGTTTTTCCCAAAAAACAAGCTGCGACAGTTTCCAAAAGAAACCTCAAGAAACAGGGAAACAATATTTCGATTGAATTTTTATTAAGAAACAGTGCAATTCCAAGCGCAACAATTTCTTCGAATTGCGATTCCTTAATTCAAGCAATTTTTTCGGCAGTGCAAGTGGTTTCTTCAAATTGGGATTCCGAAATTGTTTGGAATTAATCCAAAACAGTTGAGCTCGAATTATACAGCAACTAAAAGACTAAAAGTCTATCTTTTAACAAAAGGCTGAAACTCTTTAGAGTTTTAATTCGATCATAAAATTAGGATATTTATTTTACATTTAATTTTTTTTAATTGCGTGGATGATAAATATTAATTTTATTTATCCTGTTAATTTAATTAATTCAAATATTCAGTTTTAATTAAAATATTTTGTAATAAAAAATAAAATTAAGTTTTTTTAATTAATTAATTTTTATTAAATAAACAAAATTTAGATATTTTATTTTTGATAAAATATCACGTTCAAGATAATTTTTTTTAAAATCGAATATCATAAGAAACGTAAAAATTAATTCAGAATTTTAAATTAATTAAATAAAAAAATGTTTAATCGAAAAAAATTATTATTTTTCAAAAATCATGAAACGAAAAATAAAATAAATATATTTAATCACTACCTTAGCTGAAAAGCTATAGAAAAAACTGTGTATTTATTAAATTTTATTTGTTACGCATTTAAACACGAAAAGATGGTTTGATAAATCAGAATTTTTGAAATCGTATACACAGAAAGATATTTGACTCTTTCAGATCGTGTGACTTTCGAAAGATGGTTTGATAAATCAGAATCTTTAGAATCGTGTATACGAAAAGATATTTGATTCTTTCAGATCGTGTGACTTTCGAAATTAATAAATTTATTTTAATTAAACGAATTTTTATAACTCTCAAAAATGTTTTAAAAATTTTAGTGGGAAAGGCAATTTATTCACAGATAAATTCCACAGTCTCCACCACCAGTTTGTAGGCGATGCAATTAAATCCTGCGTGTTGGTAGTAAGGCTTTCCTCCCCATCAAACAGATTAATTGCAGGATCGCCAGTACAAACCTACTTTAGGGATAATTCTGGATAATTATTAGTGTGGATCACTTCTCCAGTTGAAGGGTTTATTGCGAAGCGATTAATTTGGCATTAGGTGATTGTTAACACTTAGCTGTATATAATATAGTATCATCTCCAACTGAGTCACTGCTATTATATACTAGACCGAAACTATGTCAACTATTTAATTTTACTTGACATGATCAGTTGCCTAGATAGTAAAATTAAAAAGAATTGACCTGTCTGGTCTTATGAATGATAGTAGACGTCTCACCCATCGTGACATGCTATTCTCAGGTTACCAGACTACTGGCGAATTTATTTTTAAAATAGTAGAGGGAACCAAATTAAAATAAATTCAAATTTTTGCTAATTATAATTAACGGTTTTATTTAATTATGTGATTCTCAGGATTAAAATAAATTTTAACCCACTCGCTTCAATACTCAAAGAAAACAAACATACGGGACCAAATTTTGTTGACTGAAAATATAACTTAGATATAATTTTAATTACAAATGGTATTTTCTTCAATACCAGATAATGTGTTTATTTCATAAAAAGGTTCTTCCTCTGGGCTAAAAGACATGAAGAAGAAAAATGTTCAGAAATATGGAGACACAATTTTCAGGGTAGTTAGTGGGCCATGGATTGGTGTAAAAAGCTTAAAGACATATATTTTCATTGCAACCAGACCTAGCACTAAAAAAAATTATGTCTAGTATTTTTCAGAAGACACAACAAAATGAGTAATTTCTGTTCACTAGTTATGAAAACATGTTTAGCGGTGTTATCTATTGGTATCTGGTGTGTAGGTACTAGAGCCACTAATCATATCTGTAATTCATTACAGGGGTTCCAAAAAATCTGATAACTTAGTGATGGGGAGATTTACCTACATATGGGCAATAATACAAAGGTAATAGCAGTTGCAGTAGGAGATGTCATTCTCAGTTTTGGTAGAGATCAGGTTTTAATATTGAGAGATTGTCTTTATGTACCTACCATTAGAAGAAACTTAGTTTTCATTTCTGTATTGGCTAAAGACGGATATTTAGTTTATTTTAATAACTCTGTGCTTATTAAGGATGATAAATGGGTTATCTGTTCTGGTATATTGGTGGATAATCTTTATATTATTACTCCAATCTCTCATGCACTGCAACTAATTGAAACGAATGATACATCTATATTACCATATAAGAGAAAATTTTCTTCTTTAATGAACCAAAACGTTTTTTGGCACTTATGCTTAGGTCATATTAATCTAAAAAGGATAAACAGACTGGTAGCAGATAGACCTTTGAGTTCATTGAAAGTGGAGGCACTTTCAGTCTGTTAATCTTGCTTAGAGGGTAAGAAGACCGGGAGGTCCTTTTCGACCAAAGGCTATAGAGCTAAAGATCCATTAGAACTGGTTCATTCTGATGTGTGTGATCCTATGACAATCCGGGCTAGAGGTGGCTTTGAGTACTTCGTTAATTTCATTGATGACTACTCAAGGTATAGATACATTTACCTGATACATCGTAAGTCTAAATATTTTGAGAAATTCAAAGAATTCAAGGCAGAGGCGGAGAAACGTCTGGTAAAATTATCAAATCACTATGATCCGACCATGGTGGAAAATACCTCTTTTGAGAGTTTAAGGACTACTTGTCATTAGAGAAAATTACATCTCAGTTGACTGCACCTGGTACTCCACAGCAGAATGGTGTAGCAGAAAGAAGGAATAGGACTCTTATGGAGATGGTAAGGTCAATGATGAGTTATTTAGGTTTACCACATTCATTTTGGGGACTCTCTTTAGAGACAGCTGCTTACATTCTGAACATGGTTCCTTCTAAGTTAGTACCTTCTACTCCCATAGAATTGTAGACCTGGCATAAGTCTAGTCTGAAACACATTCAAAATTAGGGGTGTCCAGCATATGTGCTGAAAGGGAACGCGAGTAAGTTGGAACCAATGACATAAATCTGTTTCTTTGTGGGTATCCCAAGGAAACGAATAGTGGTCTATTTTAGAATCCTAAGGATTAGAAGGTCATTGCTAGCACCAATACTCAATTTTTGGAAGAAGATTATATTATGGATCACAAGCCCAATAGTAAATTTATTCTGAAAAAACTGAGAGAAAATACCAGTAGAACGGAAGAAGAATCACAAGTCACTGATATTCTCTCGTCGTAGTGGGAGGTTTATCGGGACAGGTGTAAATCAAGAACAGGGTGCTAGTGCACATAGTTCAGATTCTGCACAGCCTATTACTGTTAGTACACAGACACAGGTAGTGCCTCGTCGTAGTGGGAGGGTTGTTCATCAATTTGACCAGTATATATTTTTTGGAGAGTCTTTTGACAGGATCTCGACAGAACTGGATACCGAGCCCTGTAACTACAATGAAGCACTACAAAATAAAGATGCAGATCTTTGGCAAATGGCTAAAAATTCAGAGTGAAAATTTATGTATTCCAATCAAGTCTAGAAACTTGTAGAACCACCCGAAGGGATAAAATCCATTGAATGCAAATGGATCTACAAGAAGAAGAAAGGTGCAGACAGGAAGATTGAAACTTTTAAAGCTAGGCTTATTGTTAAAGGAATCACTCAAAAAGAAGAGATCGAGTATGAGGAAACTTTTTTGCTGGTAGCCATACTTAAGTCTATTCGGATTCTCTTATCTATTGCCGCACATTTTGATTACAAAATTTGGCAAATGGACGTTAAGACAGCTTTCCTTAACGGAAGTCTTGACGAGTGTATTTATATGGTACAACTAGACGAATTCATTGCAAAGGACCAGGAGCACATGTTGTACAAGCTTAAGAGATCCATTTATGAACTTGAGCAGGTATCGAGGTCTCGGAACACTCGGTTTGAACAAGCTATAAAGTCTTATGATTTTTATCAAAGTCCGAATGAGTCATATGTGTACAAGAAGCGTAACAGAAGTGTGGTGATTTTTTTAGTACTTTATGTAGACGATATCTTGCTCATCAAAAACGATGTGGGGGCATTATCTATGGCTAAAGTATGATTATTTAGGCAGTTCGATATGAAGAACTTGTGAGAAGCCAGTCACATCCTTTGAATAAAGCTTGTGCGAGATCGAAAATAAAAGATGTTGAGCTTATCACAAGCAAAGTATATCGTTGATATCCTTACTCGTTTTAGCATGCAGGATTTCAAGAAAGGGTTTCTCCTTTTCAGGCATGAAATCACTCTATTTAATGATCAATGTCCTATGACACCTGATGAGATAGAGAAGATAAAGACAGTTCCTTATACTTCGACAATAGAAAGCCTCGTGTATGCTATGCTTTGCACTAGACCCGACATCTACTTTGCCGTTAGCATGGTTAGCAGCTATCAGTCTAATCCAAGGCAGGAGTATGCACTGCGGTAAAGAATATAATCAAGTACCTGAAAAAGACTAAGGATTATATGTTGGTTTTTCAGGCAGACAGTCTAGTACCTTTTGGGGTACACAGACTCAAATTTTCAGTCATACATAGAGCTTACATCAGGAGACAACCTTACAGATCTTTACAAAGAGCTTACCGGCTAAGATTTTTGATAATCATGTAGAGGGCATGTGAGTCAGATGTATGGCAGTATGGTTTTAAGAATAAGTGAGAGATTGTTGGGGTTGGTATATTGAAAATCATGTTTTTAGTATTTAATATTATTTTAATAAAATTAATTTTTTATTTTATGAGAATCTTTATGAGCAATGTATGTATATCATTTTTTTAATATGCATGAATATCTGATATTCTGTATAGTATTTAATCTGGTATATAGAGTACGGCTTACACACAGAAGACCAGATTTTAGGTTCTTGCAGAATATAAGTTTTATGTTCACAGTTTAGATGGAAATGGACATACTATTGGTACGACTGTGGTACAGAATTTTA
Organism: Heliamphora exappendiculata; assembly: GCA_034768845.1. Lineage (NCBI taxonomy): Eukaryota > Viridiplantae > Streptophyta > Magnoliopsida > Ericales > Sarraceniaceae > Heliamphora > Heliamphora exappendiculata. The sequence continues at coordinate 58,251 of JAOTRH010107602.1, read as the reverse complement.
GTAGACATGTCTTGATTACGAAAAATAAATAATAGCGTCGTCTATTGTTTCGACTCTCTGTATCAGTACACTTTGTATGTATTGAATGGAACATTTTGGGTAATTAATTTTGTACTGACTACTGACTATATAAATTAATTAACACCCCAAGATTATTATGAATAGTACTTATCCTCTTAATTCTAAAATATTTATTAATTTGTATATATTTAATATTCGTTGTTTTGATTCATTAGATGGTGCGATCTTATATGGGTCTATATTCCCTGTGAGTTGGATAGCGGTATCATTTATATGGCAAATATTAATTATTGACGGAATCTACATTCCAAAAAATTGAGATTGACGATACCCCCTTAAGAATGCTTATAAGTTTTGACAAGACCAAACTCTGCAGGTGGATTTAATTATCCGACGGTCAAATAAGTTAAGCGGAATAGCTTAAGGAATATCAAGATGCCGATTAAATTAAATTATCAGTAATTAAATTTAATTGGCAGGTATCGAGAATTTTAACGTGGGGAAAATTGTAAGTATTTAATAACAGAAGCTCAATACAAAAAGGTCTTGATATTATGGGTCAGAGTACAATTATAGTTCTTTAGTGGTGTGAACTGTAATTCAGTGTTTTATGAAAATTGTAGAAATTACTGCATATCTTTCCATAATTACAGAAACCTCTAGTAGGTGTCTGTGTTCCACTGGAAGTCTAACTCATAATTACTCCCCGGTCCCTATTGTAACCCTATATATATGCGAGTAGACTGAATCAGTTTTGATGATTTTATATCATTATTGAGATATTATTTTTGACTTTTAAAGAGTTAAATATATCGGGGTTCTGCCGGTACGAGTTCTAGGAGGATCGTAGCCCACACTACGTTCAAGGATCGCGTAAGGGAATACAGTAGAAGATCTGACTAGAGTTTCAACTTAGAATCGAATCGTAGTTAAAGATTAGATCGACAAGAGGTATTCATCTAAATTAACTTTGGTTGCACTGGTTTATTTTTGATTGTTCAACGTCAAATTTTTTATCTAGAACCCGTTTCGGCGTTTGTCTGTCTAGTTAATTTTTTATCGAAAATTATTTTACAAAAATAATGATCTTGGCAATTTTGCCTCCAACAAAGCGGAAGGACTTAAGGAATATCAAGATGCCGATTAAATTAAATTGTCAGTAATTAAATTTAATTGGCAAGTATTAAGAATATTAACGTGGAGAGAAATGGTAAATATTTAATAACAGGAGCTACATGCAATATGGTCATGAGAATATGGGTCAAAGTGCAATTATAATTTTTTAGTGGTGTGAATTGTAATTTAATATTTTATAGAAATTACAGAAATCGATGCTAGTTTTATATAATTACAGATACCGCTATGAGGTTTACTTAATTATGGAAATCACTGATACATGTTTGTGTTCCACTGGAAGTCTTACTCATAATTACTCCATAGGACCGTGTTGTAGCCCTATAAATATGCGATAAGTTGAACCAGTTCATAACTTGTCTTCTAAGACTAAAACAGTCCAGGTTTTGCCAGTACGCATTCTGATAAATTGTAGCCCACCCTACTTTCAAGAATCGCATAAGAAAATATAGTAGAAGATCTGATAGGAGTTTCAACTCGAATTCAAATCGTAATTGAAGATTCGACCGGTAAAAATGTATTTTTCTAAATTAACTTCGGATGCACGGGTATTATTTTGATCGTTCGTTATCAAAAATTTTATCTAGAGTCCGTTTCGGCGTTTGTCCATTCAGTTAGGTTTTTCAGATAATCGTTTGTAAAAATAAAGATTTTGGCAGTCTTGCCTCCAACAAATTATTAGAGTCAAAACTGCCAAGATCATTGTTTGTGTAAATGAATTTTCGATAAAAAAATAACTAGATAGACAAACGCCAAAACGGGTTCCAGATAAACTTTTGACATCGAACGATCAAACTAAAAACCTATGCAACCATAGTTAATTTAGAAAAATACTTTTTACCGATCGATTCTTAAACTATGATTTTAATTCCGAGTTGAAACTCTCGTCAAACCTTCTACTGTATTCCCCTTATACGATTTTTGAATGTAGTGTGGGTTACAATTTATCGAGAACTCATACTGGCAGAACCTAAATAACTTTAGTCTTGAAGACAAGTTATGAATATAGTTCAGCCTACCCGCATATTTATAGGGTTACAATAGGGACCTGTGGAGTAATTATGAATCTGACTTCTAGTGTGACACAGATACCCATCTAGCGATTTCTGCAATTTAGCAAATTTTACAACGGTATCTGTTATTATAAAATCTTACAGCAATTTCTGCAATTTTCATAAAATACTAAATTACAGTTCATACCACTAAAGAATTATAATTACACTCTGACCCATAATCTTAAGACCATATTGCATTAAGCTCCTATTATTAAATGTTTAACTCATCTCCCCACGTTAAGATTTTCGATACCTACCAATTAAATTTAATTACTAACAATTTAATTTAATCGGCATCTTGATATTTCTTAAACCCTTTTGCTTAACTTATTTGACCGCCAGATAATCAAATTCACCTTTTGGGTTTGACCCGATAAAAACTTATACGTATCCTTAAGAGGGTATCGTCAATTCCGATCATTCGATACGTGAATTTCGTCAATAATTAATATTCACTATATAAATAATACCGTTATCCAATTCACTGGAAATATAGACCTATATAAAATTGCACTTTCTAGTGAATCAAAACAACAAATATTAAATATATGCAAATCAATAATTATTTCAGGATTAAAAGTATAATCACTATTAATAATAATATTGGGGTGCGAATTAATTTATATAATTAGTATAAAATTAATTATCCTAATATATTTCGTTCAATACACACAAAGTGTACTAGTACAGAGAATTGGAATAATAGATGACGCTATTATCTGTTCTCCGTAACCAAGACATGTCTACTAAAACTCTGTATTACAGTCGTACAGATAGTATGTCTATTTTCGTCTAAATTGTAAATAAATAACTTATATTCTGCAAGAACCTAAAATCTGATCTTCTGTGTGCAAGACATACTCTATACACAAAATTAAATATTGTACAGAATAAATGATATCAATGCATAACATTAAATAAATGATATCCATACATTGTTAATTAAGATTCTCATAAAATAAAAAATTAATTTTATTAAAAATAAAATTAAATATGAAAAATATAATTTTCAATATACCAAACTAATGCTTACTATATCGGCCGTTAGGCTCAAGTTACTCGGCTAGGAATAGATAAGTTAGGTTGAGGGAAATTCTTATTATTTAAGTGTCGTCTCCAACTCGTATCACCCATTCGAGTGATTCGATTTCGACAGAATCTATTATCTTTTTACTTTCTCCGTCTCAGTTTATTTTGGAAGGCACCATGTACATTTCTTTTACTTTTTTTTTTAATTAAAAAACTTGTCTAAGTGATACGTTGTTTTTTCATCTTCTTAAGGTTATGTTGGATTTTTTTTAATCGTATGTTAGGTTAGATTTAGGGTTGTGTAATTGATGGTTGTATGGAATAAAATAATTTAATCTAAAAAATAAATTAACATAAATTTTATTTATTTATAAATTTTAATTATGTCACAATAATATATTTAAAAAGTCAATCCATTCCTTATTCATTGAGTTGTTTGCCAAGATATACGTTTTTTTTTTTTACTTTTTGTTAATTATTGTAGATATTCTATTTTGATTCATTAAACTAGTACCCGTAAATTATTAAGATTTCATTTCTATTCGAGTTTTTTTATTTAATTTTTCTAAGTTTTCAAATTTGATAAAAATCTTTATTTTATCTAATAAGAATTTTTATTTCTATTTTATGACTAATTTATTTTTCATTCTAATTAGATGTACATCTCTTGGCATAGTTGTTTATTTATTTTATTTTATTTTATTTATTTTTGTTATTAATAACTTTTTTCGCTGTTTAATTAATTTATTATATTTTTTCAATCCTTTAATCAAGACGAGTTATGAAAGTAAATTTTTTAATAAAAATAAAAAAAAATAAAAAAAATTTATATCACTTATTTTTATTTTTAGCAATTTTTTTGATCTTCTTATCAAATATTTTTAATTTTTTAGCTCATTTTATCCGGACAATTTAGATAGTTAAAAAAACAAAAAAAAACAGCAAAAGATAAAATAAACAAAAACTGTGTAAACCGCTTTCCCTCTAAATTCCAATATTTGATCTCAAATCATCACTAGTTACCAAAAGGAAAAGGGGCGATCTCTTTCTCCTCTGTGGCAGGTGGTGAAGATGGAAGAGTATTTGGTTTACATGAAGACATTGCGCTCCCAAGTGAACGGTTAGTTTTTTGATTGATTATATGTTCAGCTTAGTTGTCTTGTGTCCCCAGCGGTTCATCATTTCGAATTCGAGTTAAGTTTTTTGATTGGAAAATTTTGGTTCTAAACTCAAGATGTGGAGGATCAAGCGGCGAAGATCTCAGTTCAAGAGCAAACGCAAATCACGACCATTCAAACTATGGAGAAAGACCTCGACTTAGGTTTCCTCCTCCTCCTTCTCTTCTTCTACGCTACATTTTTCTCAAACTCTTCTTTCTATTGAACATGTATGTCACTCTATGTAATACTAAAATGTACACACTTTTGTTGATGTGGAATGTGTAGAATTGTGGAAGATTATTTGCAACATGCCTAATTGCGAAAAGTCTACTAGTATAATTGTGGAAGATTATTATTTGCAACATGCCCAATTGCGAAAAATATACAGGTTCAGGCCATTGCTGGCTTGATTTGGTAAACCTTATAGAAAATGAGTGCGATGGTATCCTTGTTTAGGTCTGAAATGCATTGCTGCAATGTATTTATGTATATGAACTACAAATGGAGGATGGCAACTAATCCTATGCTTCTAGTTATGGGACTTTCTTCACCTCTCCAACAGAAACCACATTACTCTTCAATAGAGTAGCGAGCTGAGCTCCACATCAGGCTTAAGGCTCAGTGCAAGGCAACAAATAGGTGCCTAAATCTCTTAACAAAAAGGGAGAACTATGAAGAAATTCTAGAGATGGCCCGAGTTGACCCTATCGAGTGGCAACTACAACATAGGATGCATAACCCCCAAGAAGAGGAGGTGGATTAACCAAATGGACCCTAAGAGAGACTCCGTAGGTGAGTGGGATTCAAAAATTCTGCTATGTAATAGCCAATATTTAAAACCATGGTTCCACACAATACGATGTGGTAGGAGCCATGCTTCTAACCCAATTTTTCTTTCTTTCTTTCATATATATATTAGTGATTCTAACCAAATTAATTTGAGCCATGCTTTATTTCCCTTCTATGCTAATTTTGAGGAATTGATGAAGAAAGTTACCTCTCCCTCACTCCCTCTTGTAGATACCTTTATTTGACAAGTCGTATCATAGGGTTACACAGACGTTTTGAATGATGAAAAATGTGAAGAGTTACCCCGTGAAATCTTTGATCAATCACCAGGGCAAGAACTCAACTCCAAAATCAGAAACATATTTGAAAAACTCAAAAACAAACCACAACCGCAACCTTCGAAGTTTGCGGTCACAATACCCAAACCTTAATTTCCTTGCGGTTGCTACAACAAACTCGCGGTTGCAATCTTTCAAGGAGCGACCACAAGAACCTTTTTTTCATTCCCCCAATTTCCCTACGGCTGTAAACTTCAATCCTTGCGACCACAAACTTCAATCTCTAATAGTGGAAGATTATATTCCTGCCATGTGTCAGCACGGCAAATGCCATCGTTAGCGCACATAATTTTATAAGTTCTGACCTCCTCTTGTCATTATCAGGAATGGAAAAATAAAAAACCAAACACGCCGATGCTTTGCCCACATTTTACTCACCCTGATATGCCATTCTGGCCTCGCCTCAGATATTGTTTGGGAGGAGTTTCTAGCCTTGGCGGTTGAAAGAGGTATCAAAGGTGATTGTTGAGCCAGGTTCATGAGTCGAGGGATCGCCTAGGTCTTGCTTTAGGTAATTGAAACTATTTTGGTGCTTCTCTTCTCACTCTTCTTTCTCCCGTGGGGAGGCTGTGATTAGGTTTTCTTTCATTTACTTATTTTGTTTTCTTTATTATATTCGCACTTGCCCTATCTTTTCTAGAAATCATGATTAGGGACTTATTTCAAGAACAAATCACAATAGGTCAAATTCAATAAACAATGCTACTCAAACCTTGTGGCTGCAGCCTTCAATGCTGCGACTACAAACTTTGGCACTGACATGTTTGCGATCGGATGCTTCATTGTTGCAGCGGCGAACTTTATTATTTTCCAGTAGCTTAGATTTTTATTTGTCAGGATTCTCCTATTCCAGAATGTTTTGTTTAGTTCACCTCAAGCATATTTAGGATAATCCAGTAGTTTAGATATCATCCATGCCATGTTTAAAACTTTCTTCCGTGTTAATTGACGTGTTAGTATAATCTTATATGTATTTTTACTGTTTGATTTTGCATGTACTTTCTTTAATCTCTAAATGCAGTATTTGCATGTTAGGATTATAACACACTCTATGTAGGATCAATGGAAGATGAAAATAGAAAGAAAGAATGAAGAACAATAGCAATACACATGTTACGTGGTTCACCTAATGAGGGCTTTGTCCACGGCTATTACAGAGTTTCACTATGATGAAAACATGAATAGGTGACATCTAAGCTGTCCTAAGCTAGGATTGCAAGTTTGTGAAAAATAGCAAAAGTACCCTTAAAAAAATTCTCCTTCTGCTTGGATTTGAAAAATTAAAGATAATAACTAAAGTGATGAGAAGCTGCCAACCAAATGATTAGGCAAGAAGGGGTGCCTAACACCTTTCTTATCTCGAACTTTTGCCCCCGAACTTGTTTTCAATGGTAACACATGACAGGGTCTCTTCTTTTTGTTTTTCTTGGTGTTTCTTAAAAACCAAGTGGCGACTCTGTTTTCCAAACGATTGGGTTTCTGAATTTTCATTTATTTCTATGTTCCATTTTAAAATCGTAAAAAAAAAGGGATCTCGAGACTCCTCACACCTCTTCCCTTTCTAAAGAAAAAAAAGGTTTTTATCCTCTGCTATCAGGTGATTGTTAAGGTCTTCTGTAGTAATGGACTTTCAAGTATCAACATCAATTGAGAACCCATTATTTTCGACTGGCTTCACTTGTTATTCTGTTTATTGTACATTTTGATTTTAAATTAAAGAACACTGCTATTTTGTTAAAATTTAATTTCATTTATTTAAGTTATAAAGCTTTGGTTCATGAAGTGAGTTTTAGAATGATTTTGGCATGACTTAACGTCAGGACAATTTGAGCATTAATGTTTAGCGTAGAAGTCATGTCTGTTATTGAAGTTGTATTTGTTGCAGGGTTTTTCCCTTTCTCTCTTTACTTATTCCTTGATTGCTTCTTGATTAATGTAGCTCGTTCAGATATAAAGCAACTTAAAGTGGAAACTGACCAGATGATGAAGGCCAAGGGACATATTTGTTCCCAGATTTTGGAAAAACAGAGAAGAATTGCCTCTTTGGAATCTGATTCATCCACTATTTCCCAGGTAAATCTTCTTTTTTTTCAAATATTCCTTTTCAAGTGCTAGACAAGAAATTGCTTGATCATATTTCCATGTGGTTCTTCTTCAAATGAACCAGAACTTGAATTAATATAGGTAGTAAATCCCAATGGATGTTAAAGTTTGTCAAAGTTGCATTGACGTCTTGCATATTCTTGGATTGTCCCACATCGCCCATTGAGAGGCCTCCTTGTGTAATTTATAAGATTCAGTTTGTTCTTTTTTTAATACCTAAGTTTTAAGGAGTTGTGTAAGTTGAGCTTTTCAATTCCTTAATACTGTATTCTTCTCTCCCTTTTCTGTTCTCCCTTAACCCTAAATTGTTATTTTACAATTCTACTTGGTATCAAAGCCAAAATTATTGAATTATGTTATTCTGCTTGGTATTAGAGCTGGAAAAAAATGTTGGGTTACTAAAAAAGATCATATAAATAAGATGAGTGCTGCGGAGATAAAAATCTTAAGATGGATGTGTGGTAAGACTAGAAAAAATAAAATTAGGAATGAAAACATTCGTAAAATAGTAGGAGTTGCACAAATTGAGGACAAGTTGAAAGAAAATAGATTAAGGTGGTTTGGACACATACAACGTAGATCAATTGATGCAGTAGTTAGAAAAAACGACAAGATCATGAGTAATGAAAACACCAGAGGAAGGGGTAGACCTAAATTGACATGAGATGCCGTATTACAGAAGATATGAATATATTAAAACTAACTGAATATATGGCTGTTAACATAGTAGAATGGCGTAAAAGGATTTATGGAGCCGACCCCAATTGATTGGGATAAAGACTTAGTTTGGTTTTGTTTGGTTTATTACAGCTGTGCTGCTCTTCTCCCAGCGTGCCGAGTATCCGGCTGCTGTGGTTTAGGCGGTGTCTTGAATTGTCCCATATCGCCCATTGAGAGACACCTCTGTGTGGTTTATAAAGCCCAGTTTCTCATTTCTTTATTACCTAGGTTTAAAGGAATTGTATGGGTTGGGCTTTTCAATTCTTTAATACTCTGCTTTTCTCTTCTCCCTTAATCCTAAATTGTTTCTTTACATTTCTACTTGGTATTAAAGCCAAAATTATTGAATTATGTTATTCTTTTCATATGATCGGCTTCTTATGCACAGTCATGAACAAAAATATGTGTATTATATTTTCCCCTAGTTATTTCCGTCATGCTTAATGATTCGGGGAGTGTGGATAGTAACTCTCTTTGGATTTCAGTTCAGATTTCAAAGCATTAGATTCTTGAGTATGTGAATGCAAGAGAGCCAATTTCCATGTTTTATTTTTCTGTAAATCTGCCATTTCTATGTCCACAGCATGCATCTTCTCAAGTGAAGGAAAAGCATGGAGAGTTATATGAGGAAGAATGACCTCAGGCATATGCTCAGAAATAATAATGGGATGAGATGAGGAACAATGCTGAAGTAGTTGTTGTAATTGCTTAATCAAAACAGCAGCCACTTGCCCATGGCACCACCCAATAAGAAGCCACTGGATGTTCCTGACCTTTACTACTTGTAGCATAACACAACCTTTATGTAAATCCCTTAGTTGGGTTCATAAAGAAAGTAAGTGAAACTCTTTCTCCAAATTTATTGAACACAATGAAGGGACAGATCGATGTAGCCTGTAGGACAACTTTTAAAACTTGGAATCAAGCTGCCTACTATAGGTTTTATGGTGGGGTAGGATTGCAAAAAGCTCATAAGGTTTCCATTTAATGTGGTGGAAGAAAGATAAAGGGGTTTGTAATAAGGAAGAGGCTGAAATAGAGTTGGTTTCTGAAGAGTGTTTGCAAATTGAAACCACACTAATTGCTCAATGCAACTGTGAAACCAAGAGTTTGTTGTGTGGATTGGTTCAGTAGCATTTCCGGACTAAATACTAGTACCACCTACACAACTGACGGCAACAATGCCACCACCAGCTCCACCAATGAAACCTCCACCAAAAGCGCTTAAGATGTTATCAAATCAACAAACCACAATATCATCTTCACTGCCTAAACCACCAAAAGAAATCCTGTCACTACCGCTGCCATCATCTCCTATGCCATCATCGTTGGATGCACCTAAGCTCAACACCATATACTCCATTAGATGAAGGGTATGACAAAGTGTTTGTGGGTTTCTTTAGGCTTGATGCAGCGGTGTTTCATTACTAAAAGAGAATTATTCTTGAGGTGTGGAGTAAAAACTGTAAAAAATCTCATTCTTGTGCGGAGAAGAAATAGAAGAAGAATAAGCGAGGGAAACAGAAAGCTCACTCACACGGGGTTAGTAAAATCTTGCAAACAGAAAGGAATGTTCTCTAGAACTCGGTTCTGTTGAAGAGAAAAACTCGATTCCTACATGGACCTTGACTCATATTGCTATATTCCCGCAAGGATTTAGATCCATAAATATGAAACTACTAAATCTTTACTAATTACGATATTCTAGACATATTAAAAATCATATTTAAGATCCAAAATCATAATACGACTCCTATTATGAGTGATGACCCATGGACCAAAACTATACCCCATGTCCAACAATATGGAAAACTACCAAAATACCTTCAACTCATATTAACAAATTTGAAGTTAATGAAAATGACCAACTACAACCCAGCGCAAGTATAACGCCTAAACACTACAACAAACACTTGTTTTTCGACCAGAACATCTCGAGGAGAACTGAGACTATTGGCTTTGTTTTAGGCTTCCAAATAGGATATGCCTTTCCAACCAAGCTATAGCTGCCACATCACAACCAAAATCATAACTGCTCCCAAAAAGCGGGCATAATGTTACTTTATGGAGGAATAGCCATTACTAGTTGATGTCTGATTGAGCTGCCAAAGACAAGGATTAAACCAATAAATAGGTTTTAAATCCCTGAACAAGTTACTTTTTTTTTTTAATTTTAAAATAAAGATTTGAGTGCATCTTGCAGCTTTTTGTCAATGCCTTCTATCTCATTGTTGGAGTAGGATATACGCCTCACAATTGGCATGCTTAATGCATTTCATATGTAATATAATGTTACATAATGAAATAATTCTGCTCCAATTTCCCTTCCATTGATTTAGGAGGATTTGAGTTTGATGTACATGTTATAGATCCCAGGAATGCTTGGCCTGGAGCTAGAATGGTAAATTGGTTAATGGTACTGGTATGCCTTTCGAGGCCCATCAGAGGTTAGTGGCACTTTACTTTCTCCAGTTCAGCTATTGTACGTCAAAGACACATTAATGCCTTCAATTCAGGTAGAACACCAGAAAGGATTTCTTGAGAGAAAAGAAACTCATAAAAAGAGACATTGTATAATCGAATCAGTTTCAAACAGATCCTTATTCTTCAGAAAGTATGGATATGACATCATAGATTGCTACTAAGATAAGAAATGAATTTTCCCCCCTGATTGCTACTAAGATAAGAAATGAATTTTTCCCCCTGAGAAACTGCACCTATATCACGGCAAAACAGTGATGTATTGAACTGTATATGGCGACCAACATAGGCAGTAATTCTCCATATGAAACTGGCTAGGGCACCAAAAAATGAAAACCTCAAAAATGCCCCTCAATTGATAATAGGATAAAAAAAATTAGATGCAAGAACTTGCTGGAGTATAACTATAAAGAAGGGAGTGAAGGTGTCTAGGCGATGTCAACTATCAAGAATGGAGGAAAGACACCATAACGATGTCAACGTTGCCCTATAAGTTAGTATTAGAAAGATGTTCAGCTCTTTAAACTTAACCACGATAGTCTCTTCCCCTGTATGTGTATTGTGCAATGGAAAAAGTAACCATTGCCCGTAAAAGAAACATTGTTTAAACAAAGGAAAAAATGAGCTTTCACTCGGCTGTCAAGGCGAGCTATCTTATATGGAAAAGGGGGCATCAAAGTCAGCAACATAATTATATGCAGTTATCCCAAGCCCTCTGTTTTATCATGAATGTAGAGGGTTGACATATATGCTATCATAAAAGAAAAACTGACCTGCTTGTATTCAATAAACAAACATTTGTTACTTTATTGATGTTGTCTTTTACTACAATGGCATACAGACGCAGGAGCTTATTCAACAAGAAAGAGTTAGTTTGTCAGCCAAACTTGTGGAGAAAAAGTAAGTTAAACTGAACACATAAAGATGGAGCTGAACTCACTATTAAGATTAATAATAATTTCTTTACTGCGACAGGGCCTATTATGCTATGGTTACGCAGGATATCAATGCCAGATTGCAAGAACAACAGGTTTTGTACCTGTTTATGACCTGTATGTATTGCCTTTTTTATAGTAAATATTCCAGTAATAAGTGTCTTTGTTGGTTTGACTAGGAGTTGACAAATTATAACAAACTTAACTCAAACGGTGGACAGCATGGTTTGGTAATTTTCAACCATCTCTCTCTCTCTCTCGCACGCACGCACACACACACACACGCTCACTCACTCCCTCACTCACAAACACAAGCACAGACGCACAGTAACACTCTTGGAACTTTTTTGTGAATTAAACATGTTCACAAACACACACATGTCGCACGAGCATATCAGGATTTCATTTGGTTTCTCTGAGCCAAAAGTATTCAGTGACTAGTCACAGTTCCTCATTGTTGCAGCCTTGGATATTGAAATTGCTTTTATAAATTGCCCAAATATTTTCTATCAAAGCAGGAGCATGATACTATAAGAGATATTTGAAAAGCGATAATCCTATTGACCCGTGCAGCATTTTTATGTAATATGAAATCAAAATTACCAAACTCGTAATTTTGTCTTCCTTTTAGATTAGATCATCAGCATAAAATTCCTTAAAAGTTTGTCTTATTGACCTTTGCCTGTATAATTGTTCTAATTTAGTCTTTCAGAATGGATATTTCAACATTTTGTCTCCTAACTTTTCCATTGGATATAGCACTATCTTGTTTTATACCTAAAAGTCATATAAATTTCAACTCAAGTATTTTTTAATTGGACTGCGCATTCAGCTCTCTCTTGAGCAAGATATGATCTTTTATGGGGTCGTCTTGAGTAATTTTGTTACCTTGGCTTTCTTTCAATATATTTAGCTCGACAGAAATTCTTGTAATGCTACAAATTCTAATTCATACAGATCAAGGATATAAGTGGTGAACGAACAAAAGAAGCAGAAGGTATGACTGGTACACTGATGTGTCCATTACAGTAAGGAAGTTTCTCATAATTTTGATGTCTTTTATGAAAAAATATCTCCTAATCTATTACCCCTGTATGCTGTTTGAATGGTGATTTTTCTGCAAGGGGAAAGCATGACAACCATCTATATGAACAGTGTGATAAAACTGGACTTATTATGAGGAATACTGAGGAAGAATTTGTCTGTGAACTCAGCTCACTTCTCTCCGTGTTTTTTACTGTTTTGAAACTGAGAAATGAACTCTCTATTTATGGTTGAAGTTCCAAAAATTTAATTTTTCAATAGGGATAATTTGGTTGGGGCGCTTATGAACAACTCTCTAAAGACAATATTTTTGGTGCCTACACAATCTGCTTTTTGGCTGATCATGGGCAATGTGTGTGTCAAAATAAAACTTGGCTGAATCTCTTACGCATGGGTGGCTGCCCTTGATTTACAGATGTAAAATCAGGGCCATCATCTCATTCATGTATCACATTTATTGTGGTCTCCTCTTTGCATTTAAATGTATGCCCTCACGAGTCACAAGGTATGACAAACATGTGGTGGTCAAATAAAACAAGGTGAATTTTGTGATTATATGAAGAGTTAGATAGGGTAAAAAATATAGAGAGAAAATGGGGTTAGGGGGTAGTGGTGGGTTCAAACCACATCCTCCAAGCTCTTGTCTATGAGAGAGAGAGAGAGAGAGAGAGAGAGAGAGCGAGAGAGAGAGGGCTACTCCTTTCATTGTCCAGTGGCCCCTACATATTTCTCGATAGAATTTATTTATATTCCTTACAACTTAAAAGCTAAAAGTTCGGTTACCTTATAGAACTGATGGCCCCTAACATGGTGCCCCGTATAACAAAATTCCATGTGTAACTACTAGAGGTCCTAGTGGAATAAAAGTATATTATTGTGATTTAAGAGACTCCTTATATAATCAATTCTTGAAGTATACAATCAAAGATCTTGTGAGTCCTACATCAATCAGGGTGCATTGGAAAACTGAACTACTGGTTTACACTTTGTATACCTTCAATGTCTAATACCCCTTCCTCATCTACTAAACACGTGCAGGAAATTGTTGTGTTGAGAGCTATGTCATTGCAGAAAATGTGGTATGGATATATTCATTTCATGTTCTACTTGTCTATTACGGATTTATTATTTTCAATTTGTGATTGATATTCCAGGATGATGCATTGGAGAATCTGGTGACTACGTTAGACTCTGCTAAAGCTAAGCTTGATTTGGTGACAAAAACAAAATCCAAAGTTGTTGTGGAGTCTAGCAAGGTTCATATGTTAAATTCAAAATTTCGATAACTTGAGTGGATGTACATACTTGAATCTTCCATTGCAAGAAAATTAAATTTTATCTTATTGAATGGTTGTGATGTTGGTTTGGTGTTTCGAATTTTGGAATATAAGGTCGGTAGGACAATCAGACAGAGTGGATTTAGTTTTTGAAATTAGCTTATTATTGTCATTAGTGTTAGCCTATTATTATTATGTTTATTTATCAGGTGTGTGTAGATATATGGATGTAATGGTGTTCTCTTATTTAAATATAAATAAGAGTGCTCGCCTATCTAGTTGGGTAAGGCTTCTCATTATTTTCTTTTCTATTTCGTCTAATCTGGTATCAGAGTCATGAAAACTTAGCAGAGCCACCAGACCTTCCATGCCACCTGAACCCTAGCTGAAACCCTCATTTCTCACAGCCGAACCTCACAACCCGTGCCGAAACCCTAGCTGACCCCCACTTCTATCACCAAAACCTAGCAGACCCTCACCTCTGCTGTCGAAACCATCCCATGGAACCCTAGCCGTCATCTCCCTGCCTCGTCGCATCCTTTTCTCTCGCTGATAACCCTCTCTCTCATCGACAGACCCCAAAATTCCCTTGATAGCCCCAACTGCTCTCACTCTCTCTCTTACCGACAGCCTTTCATTCTCTGCTGGAAGTTGCCGACAGCCCTTAGCGGAACCTTAGTCGCTGTTTTGAGGACCTAGGGGCTGTCGTGGTTCTCTGCTTTGCTTTTGCTAGTGCCGACAGCCCCGAGGAGAACACTAGCCGTTGTTTTGAGGGTCTAAGGGACTGTCACAGGGTGTTTGACTTTATGGAGATAGTTTGAAGATATGTTTAGTGGTCTATTTATGATTGTTTAAGGTTGTGGCTGTGTTCTATTATTTGTTGGGGTGGTTGTTTGTGATTCCTTGAGATTGATAGATTGTGATGTCGACGAAGAGTTCGACAAGGGTTAGTGACTCTCAAATGAGTACTGATAGACAATGAATCAAAGATGTGTTTTCGTCATCCACACGGTTAGTGGATTTGAGATTGACTGGACCACAAACATATGTGTTATGGACGAAGAAGGTATTGCTGATAGTTGAAGGTATGAAAAAGGAGGATTATTTGTTCAACGATCCTCCTGAGAAGGGATCTGATGAGTGCAAAAGATGGAAGAGGGATGACGCAAGACTGCTCAGTGAGATGTTGAATTCAATTGAGTCTTCCATTGAGGTTTTGGTGGCTAATGCCACAACTGTTCGGGAGATGTGGACCATACTCGAGGAGACATTTGCTTCGACTAATGACTTGTCCAGATTATATGATGTGATGCAGAGTATCTTCAGGATACAGCAGGGGGAGCGGTCTTTATCAGATTACTTCGCAGAGTTCAAGGTGTTGGCAGATGAGTATGATCATTTGGTACCTTTTACCAATTGATACGAGGTTGGTAGAGAGCAGAGGATGCCGTTTTTGGTTATTTGTTTCTTAATTGGGGTGAACCCGTAACTTGACTCAGCACGTTCCCATATCCTGGCTGGGTCTGATATTCCATCTTTATTTGAGGTTTTCAGGAGGATAAGTAGAGCAATCAGTAAAGAAGAGCCTCGGGTTACTGCTGCTGACCAGGGTGATCATACAGCCCTAGGTGCATTTCGTGGAGGAGGTAGAGGTGGTTTTCGTGGTAGAGGTCGTGATGGAGGTCGAGGTAGAGGCCGTGATGGAGGGCGAGGAAGAAGTCGAGGTGGACGTGACACTAGGTTCTGCTACTATTGTAGAGAGTAAGGACATTTACAGAGCTCGTGTTGGAAGTTACATGGGCGCCTTACATCTTCTGTAGCTAATGCAGTGGCCGATTATGATGCTCCTTCCTCTTCTTTTGAGAGAACTATAGACATGACTCAGGAGGAATACGACCAGTTCATTCATATGAGGATTAGAAGCACAACCGATGCCCCTTCAACCACAGTTGAAGGTAACTCAACTGCGTGTATGGCCACTCCCAGATCGTGGGTGATAGATTCGGATGCATCTGCACATATGACCCATTCTACAGATACTTTTTTGTCTTATCAGTTGACCCCTGGACACAGTAGGGTTATTGTTGCCAATGGAGGAACCTTGGAGGTGAAGGGATGGGGAGTAACTGCTTTATCTCCATCGCTTACACTTTCTGATGTTTTACATACTCTTGCTAATCCGTTTAATCTGCTATCTGTGAGTCGTATTATAAAGGATTTGAACTGCTCAGTAACATTCTTTCCTGATCATTGTGTTTTTCAGGATCTAACTTCGAGGAATACTATCAGAAGAGGACGGGTAGTAGGTGGCATGTATGTGATGAATGAGACTTTGGATGTTACATGCTCTAGGAGATCATCTCAGGTGCTGGATATACATTGTCGGTTGCGCCATCCCTCATTGCTAAGTCTAAAGAAACTGTGTCCCAGTTTGAGTCAGGTTACACAGTTACAGTGTGAGTCATGTCGGTTTACTAAGTACTTGCGTGTGCCATGTGTCCAGGAATAATAATAGGACAATGAGTCCTTTCTCTTTAGTCCATTCAGATATCTGGGGTCCGTGTCCTGTCACATCTTTGTTGAGATTTCAGTATTTCGTAACTTTTGTTGATGATTATTTTTGGATTACCTATCTTTATCTTATGAAGAAGCGTTCTGAATTACCTATTGTTTTCACTTCCTTCTGTAATGAAGTCCAAACTCAATTTGGCAAAACTATTCAGATCCTACGTACTGATAATGGGGGTGAGCACATTGGTGGAGTGTTGGGTGCATACCTGAGTACACATGGGATTATTCACCAGATGTTCTGTCTAGACACACCACAGCAGAATGGAGTGGCTGAGAGGAAGAATAGACATCTCTTGGAAACTGCACGTGCCCTAATATTCTAGATGAAAGTTTCCAAAATTTTTTGGGGTGAAGCTGTGTTGACAGCATCCTATCTTATTAATAGATTTCCATCCTCTGTTCTACATGGTGCTACACCCTTGTTAGTTTTACTTCCTCAGCAGATTCCTTTTTCGTTGTCACTCAAGGTTTTTGGGTGTGTTTGCTATGCTAGAGATACCAGGTAGAGTATGACCAAATTGGATGCTCGAGCACTAAAGTGTGCTTTCATGAGATATCCTAAGACACAGAAAGGATATCGTTGTTACAATC
Source organism: Heliamphora exappendiculata (assembly GCA_034768845.1). Taxonomy (NCBI): domain Eukaryota; kingdom Viridiplantae; phylum Streptophyta; class Magnoliopsida; order Ericales; family Sarraceniaceae; genus Heliamphora; species Heliamphora exappendiculata. Next base: position 41,003 of record JAOTRH010107602.1, on the reverse strand, counting down.
TAGAGTTGCGCGGGTTTATAGTGTTCCGAGACGTGGTGTTTGTTGAGTCCGCTTCGTTCTATGGATCACCGACTACACCGTCCTCCACAATTGATGATGGTTTCAACCGTATTTTGACGTATCATTCCTCCACTGACTTACTAGTGGCACCTTCTCTAGTTACCAGTTCTCCAGCTGATGTTCCTGAGAAGTATTCTCCTGCTGCTTCGGATTCACCTGTGATATCATCATCAGAGTCATCATCTTCACCAGGCCCCACCACCTCTCTTCTACTTGAGACAGTATCTTCTCAGTTGGATCCGGCCTTTGATCAGGTAAGTGATACTCCTATCGTTTTACGCAAGTCTTATTGTAGTTGTCGAGATCATTTCTTGTATACTACATCATATCGTGGTTTGCCCGCCACTATCCAGAAGAGTATCACTACACTTGATCAGCATTTTTTGCCTTACTCTGTTGTAGATGCTCTTTCTCATCCAGGTTGGCGCAATGCTATGATTGAGGAGACGAATGCTCTTGAGGCTAATCATACGTGGGACCTGGTACATCTTTCTCTTGGGAAGACAGCTATCGGGTGTAAGTGGGTATATGCTGTCAAGTTTTATTCTGATAGCACTCTTGAGCGGTTGAAAGCTTGTCTAGTGGCAAAGGGCTATGCTCAGACATATGGCCTTGACTACTCTGATACCTTCTCATTTGTTGCCAAGACGGTCTCAGTTCGTTTGTTCCTGTCTTTGGCTGCATCACATCAGTGACCTTTGTATCAACTAGATGTGAAAAATGTCTTTTTTCATGGGGATTTGGAGGAAGAGGTTTATATGGAGAAACCGCCCAGCTTTGTTGCTTAGGGGGGTTCCCTAATCATGTAAGTCGTTTAAGGCGTTCATTGTATCGTCTGAATCAGTCTCAGAGAGCTTGGTTTGGCCGTTTCAGCTCAGTAGTACATGAGTTTGGCCTTTGGTAATCAACGAAGAATCACACTATATTCTTCCGACATACCTCAGCTGGATGCATATTACTCGTAGTGTATGTGGATAACATTGTTATTACTGGTCGTGACAGTGGAGGGATTGCTAAGCTTAAATCCTTCCTAGGCACCAAGTTTCAGACGAAAGATCTTGGTGAACTTCAATATTTCATTGGCATTGAAGTAACCAGGAATAAGAAAGGGGTGTTCATTTATCAGAGAAAGTATGTTCTTGACATTCTAGAGCGAGCAGAGTATATGAGTGCTAAAGGAGTGGACTCACCTATGGAGTCTAATGCCAAGTTAGAGCCGAAATAATGAGAGATTCTTTCAGATCCTGAGTAGTATCAACGTACACTGAGACAGCTTAATTATCTTACTACGATGACTCGTCCAGATATTGCTTATCTAGTGAGTATAGTGAATCAGTTTTTGTCTGATCCCCATATTCCTTATTGGAAAGCAGTGTTACGCATTCTCCGGTTCCTGCACAAAAATTCAGGTAAGGGAATCCAGTTTTCTGATCATGGACATATGGAAATAAAAGGGTACTCTGATGCTAATTGGGCTGGATGCACATTTGATAGGAGATCCACGTTTGGTTACTCTGGATTTGTTAGTGGGAATTTGGTTTCCTAGAAGAGTAAGAAACAGAATGTTGTATCCAAGTCTAGCGCTGAGGAAGAGTATTGAGCTATGGCATTAGCAACTGCTGAGATTATGTGGCTTCAGCCAATTTTGACAGAGTTACACTTTCCTCTTAAAGGTTCTGCCAGACTCTGGGTTGATAATACCTCTGCTATTTATATCGCCACAAATCCAGTATTTCATGAGAGGACGAAACATATAGAGGTTGACTGTCACTTTGTTCCTGGGGAATATCAGAAAGGAGTCGTTACATTTGGGCCTATTCCTACAGGGGAACAAGTGGTAGACATTTTCACCAAAGCATTACCGGGCCCGCATATCTCATATCTGTGTAACAAGCTAGGAATGGTTAATATATATGCTCCAGCTTGAGGGGGGTGTTAGTGTTAGCCTATTATTATTATATTTATTTATCAGGTGTGTGTGGGTATATGGATGTAATGGTATTCCTTAATTTTAATATGAATAAGAGTGCTGGCCTATCCAGTTGGGTAAGGCTTCTCATTATTTTCTTTTCTATTTCGTCTAACATGCTCTTGGGTCTGTGACCGCTTGAGCGAGCAGGAGTCCACTCGAGTGGACTTGTACGTAGGAAGGTTTCGGGTTAGTGACCGCTCGAGCGGTCAGGAGTGCGCTCGAACGGTCCTCTGAAGAACGGTTTGCGGCGCTAGGGTTTGTTTTAAACCTAGTGGCTGCATATATAAAAGGTTTTATGTTTCATAAAACCTAAGGGGGTCGTTTATACACTCAGAGAGGCTCAGGTTAGAGGCTAGGGAGAGTATAGAGAGAGAGAAAGATGCTCAAGTTTGAGGGCATAGACATTGTGAGAGTGAAAGAGTGAAACTTGTATTCCATATTGATATATAGTGGATTGTTTCTTCTTTCCCGTGGAGGTAGGCTATCAGCCGAATCACGTAAATTCTCGTGTTCTTGTGGGTGTTCTTGTTCTCTATTTGATTTGTGTGGATCGTAGCCTACCCTCTTGTGTCCGTTGTGTAGGGGATTTGTGCCCGTTAAATCCCAGCAACTGGTATCAGAGCGAGGTTAAAGACTTGGTCACAATACTTCAGTAGAGATGGTGAACATCATATATGAAGTCGAGAAGTTTACTGGAAAGAATAACTTCTCCATATGGCAGAGACGGATGAAGGATCTGCTTATCCAATGAGGGGTCTCCGAGGCGTTACTCGGCAAGGCAAGGAAGTCAGAGAAGATGACCAATGACGATTAGAAGGACATTGATTCCAAGGCCAAGAGTTCGATTCGGTTGAATTTGGGAGACGAGATTATTCACAATGTGCTTGATGTGGAGACAGCACACGAGATCTGGCAGAACCTGGAAGGCCTCTACATGAAGAGAAATCTGGCCAATAAATTATACGTGAAAAAGCAATTGTATGGACTACAGATGAGGGAAGGTACAAACCTTTTGGAATATCTCAATGTGTTTAATATGCTCATCACACAATTTTCCGGGTTTAGAGTAAAGGTTGATGATGAGGATAAGGCGATATTCCTGTTGGCATCGCTTTCAACATTTTATGATCATCTAGTGACGACTCTGATGTACAGGAAGGACACTCTAGAACTTGAAGAGGTCACTGGTGCTCTTTTGTCAAATGAGAAGATGAAGAGGGATGGTGAATCAGATGCAGATAGACTGTTGTTGGCTAAATCTAAGTTAAGCAGAGGAAGGAGTAGATCTAGTGATGAGGGCTCGATCTCGGTCCAAGTCACATGCAAGGAAGAACGTGGAATGCTTCTATTGCCACAAAACAGGTCACTTTAAGAGCCAGTACCAAGAATTGAAGCAACATCTGGAAGAAAAGAAGAATGGAAAAGCGTCTGCAGAATCCGTCAGTTTTGCCGATGAATCGTCAGATAGTGAGGTAGACGGAAATGAACTTTCAGTTTCTTCTGATTTTGATTTTCTGTCAAAGTCATGGATATTAGATTTAAGATGCTCATACCATATGTGTCCAGTTAGAGAATGGTTTACCTCGTATAAGTCTTGCAACATGGGTATTGTTCTAATAGGGAATGACTCAGTGTGTCAGTTAATTGGAATAGGTACAGTCAAAGTCAGGATGCTTGACGGGGTTGTAAGGACTTTGGAGAATGTCAGGCATGTTCCGGGGTCAAAAAAAAACTTGATTTCTTTGGGAACATTGGATTCTGTAGGTTATAGTTTTACAGCAAAAGGTGGAGTAATGAAGATTAACAGAGGGGTTATAATAATCATGAAAGGACAAAAACTGAATGGTCTCTACAGATTGGTAGGAGATACGGTGGTAGGTGGAGTTACTGCTACCACACATGCAGAATTCAGTAGGGACGGCACAAGACAGACATTTGGGACTTAGTTAGGTTGGCATGCAGAGTATGTCAGAAAGTCAGAAGAAGAGTGCAGTAATCGAGGTGGAGTTTTGTTAGAAAAGTTTACCCAGAAAACTGGGTGATAATGGTTCAAATCAACAGCAGCAGAATCAGTGTAGTGGAAAACCTTCAGGTCACAGGAAAGCTACGGGTAGATTAGGCAGAGATCAGAAGCAAGTAGCAGTGTCAGAAAATGTGAAGTTACCACAGAAAGCTGAGACTTGGGAGTTTGGAAGACTGTTCAAGAACGAGAAGCTGGTTGATTGGAATAGGGTCAAGTTCAAGTGTGACTTGAATTTGGTCCAAGTTCATTCAGATTGATGAATAGAGAAGGTGAAGCACCCATATCCGTGAATGGGGTGCAGGACAAGACAACCGATAGATCTTCAAGATGGCGATGACTCAGAAATTCGAGCCAAGGTGGATATTGTTGGTTTGGTGTCTCAAATTTTGGAATCCAAGGTGGTAGGACAACCGAACTGAGTAGATTCAATTTTCGAAAGAAGCTCTTGAAGGGAAGTGAATTCGAGGAAACTGAGATGGTGCATACAAATCGAATCAAACGTGCAGAGCGGCACAGGATCAACATTAAAAAAACTATGCAGCGGCGAACCGTCTCGACGGACAGGGAAACCGTCCGGACGGAAACCGTATGAGATGAACAAAATTGAACCCCGATCCCAGAAACAGAAACCCGGTATACCTATAAGGCGGAATAGAGATTATACCTGCTCGATCCCACTGATTTGATCATGTTTCTGTTCTTGAAGTTGAATCTAAAGATCAACACGGCAATCAACCGGCAATCTTTTCTTCGTTCAGACCTTCTGCTGTATTCCCGGATGCCGAAGACACGAACTAAGTGTGGGCTTAGATCTTTCATACTCCAAACCCTATATGGCTACCTCTTCTAGTTCTGGTTCTCACGTTACGTGGAAACCCTAAAAGATTATATCAATAGATCGTCTGGTGGCCATGGTTATAATGGCTCTTTTATCAAAATACGTGAACTTTTTAACTTAATGGATTTGGGTTTTTAAAACTTAATTCCCATTCTACGTAAAAGCATGTTTAGCAAACACGCTTTATTCACAAATGTTTTCGACAAATGTTTTAGTTTTGGAAAAATAATATTTAAATGTAAAGCGTGTTTACTAAACACGCTTTCTTTACAAAAATATTTTTATATTGAAAACGTTGTTAGCAATAACGCTTTTATATATTTACATTAAAAACGTGTTTATCAAATACGTTTTCTTTGAAAATGGAACAAAGCCAGAATAACACGCAAATATGTTTACCTGAAAAAAGTTTAATGAAAAACATATTTACATGAAAAGTGTTTTCTTTAGTTTTCGAATATATTTTTATAATTGAATCCATTTATTACTTAGAACTTGTCGAGTTTCTTGTTTGTAAAAAAAATTAAACTGATTTGATAACTGTACCTAATTGATTGAATAACATTTATTTAAAAGTTTTTTTTTTTAAAATTATAACTTTTATTTATATTATTTATAAAAGAACATCATGTGATTATTTAGTTACAAGTATTAGGTAAATCTAAATTTTTATATAGATAACAAACTTATTGAATTTTACGGAATAAATGGATCCGATCATAAAAAAATATTTAGAAATTAAATCAAAAATATAAATAAAGTTTAACTCATTTGAGATGAACTTATTAAACATATGAAAGCATCACATACTAACTCATCTATGAAGAAAACACATATTAACTCATCTATGAAGAAAACACTAATACGCGTTGGTTTGATAACTGTTAAACGCCCAATGAAAAACATATTTACATGAAATGTGTTTTTTTTAGTTGTCTAATATATTTTTATAATTGAATCCATTTATTACTTAGAATTCATCGAGTTTCTTATTTGTAAAAATAATTAGGTTAATTTGATAACTGTAGCTAAGTGATTGAATAACATTTGTTAAATTTTTTTTTTTAAATTGTAACTTTTATTTATATTATTTATAAAAGAACATTATAAGATCACTTAGTTAGGTATCGGGTCAAATTAAATTTTTATATGGATAGCAAACTTATTAAATTTTACGTAATAAACAGATTCGATTATAAAAAAATATTTAAAAATTAAATTAGAATTATACACAAAGTTTAACTCCTTAAGATTGTACTTGTTAAAAATATGAACCAACTACATACTAATACTCATTCACTAAGAAAAGCTTGTCTGATAAACACGCTATCCAGGCTTACTCTAAAAGCGTGTTTAGTAAACACAGTTTTATTAAAACTAAATTTATACTGAAAACGTGTTTATTAAACATGCTTTATCCAGAAAGCGTGTTTGCTAAACACGTTTTTATATTGTTATTTCATTTCCTTTAAGGCTAAGCATAAAGCGTGTTTAGCAAACACGTTTTTTATTAAAGCGTGTTTGCTAAACACTTTTACGTAGAATGGAAATTAAGTTTTAAAAGCTCTAATCCGTTAATTAAGTTAAAATGTTCACGTATTTTGGTAAAAGAGCTGGGTTATAACGGCATATAATAAGCTGCAGTAGAGACCTGTGGAGTAAATAAAACATGGACTTCCAATATAATTATGAAATCTTGCCTCAACTTAGAAGTAATTTCACAAAATATAAATTATAATTCATTCCACTAAAGAATCATAATTGCACTCCCAGCCTTATTCTCAAAACCAATTATTCGAGCTCCTGTTATTAAATGCTTATTATTCTCCCCACGTTAAGATTACAAATATTCGTCGATTAAATTAAATTACTGACAATTATATTTAATCGGCTTTTTCGAATATTCCTTAAATCCTTCCGCTTAACTTATTTGACTGCCAGATTATAAAATCCACCTGCAGGGTTTGGTTCGGTCAAAACTTATAAGTTTCTTTAAGGGGGTATCATCAATCCCGACTAATCGTGATGTGAATTCCGTAAATAATTAATATTCACCATATAGTTAATATCGTTATTTAACTCACTAGGATTAATGACCCATAGAGGATCGCATCATTTAATGAATTAAAATAACGAATATTAAATATACGTTAATAAATAATTATATCGGGATTAAAAGTATAAGCACTCATAATAAACATGGGGTGTAAATTAATTTATATAGGTAGTATAAAATTAATTATCCTAACGTGGTCCTATTCAATACACACAAAGTGTACTAGCACAACGAGTCGGAACAATAGACGACGCTATTATCTGTTCCTTGTAATCAAGACAAGTCTACTAAAACTCTGTGCTATAGTCGTACCGATAGTTTGTCCAATTCCATCTAAACTGTTAACCAAAAGTTATATTCCACAAGAATCTTTAGTCTAGTCTTCCGTGTGTAAACCGAACTCTATACACTAGATTAAATACTATATAGAATAAAAGACATCCATGCACAACATTAAATAAATAATGAAACACATACATTGCTCATAAAGATTCTCATTAAAATAGAAAAACAGTTTTTATTAATAAATAAAACAATACCAAAAATCAAAACATGATTTTTAGTTTACAACCCTAACAATCTTCCACTTATATTCAAAGCTATGCTGCCATATATTTGACTCCTATGCCTTCTACGTGACTATCAAAAGTCTTAACTGGTAAGCTATTTGTAAAAGGATCTGCAAGATTGTTTCCTGATGCAATCTTGGTCACAGCTACATCACCTCTTTGTACGATCTCTCGTATCAGGTGATACTTATGCTTGATGTGCTTTCCTTTCTTATGGGTCCTTGGTTCCTTCGAGTTAGCAACCGCTCTGCTACTATCATAATAAAGTGTATAGCCGACTGTACTAAAGGCACCGCATCTAGATCCAGTAGGAAATTCTTGAGCCAAACGTCTCCTTGGCTGTTTCAGAAGCTGCTACATACTCGGCCTCCATGGTGGAATCAATAATGCAAGACTGCTTGATACTCTTCTAACTTATGGCTCCACCTACCAAGGTAAACATATATCCCGAGGTAAACTTTTTGGAATCCTTATTTGACTGGAAATCTGAGTTTGTGTACCCCAAAGGTACTAGATCATCTGCTTGGTAAACTAACATATAATCTCTAGTCCTTTTCAGGTATTTAATTATATGTTTTACCGCTGTCTAATGCTCTTGCCCTAGATTATACTGATATCTGCTAACCATGCCAACGACAAAATAGATGTCGGGTCTAGTACAAAGCATAGTAGACATGAGACTTCCTACTGCCGAAGCAAAAGGAACCGCTTTCATCTTCTCTATCTCATCAGGTGTCTTAGAACACTAATCCTTGGATAGAGTGATTCCATGCCTCAAAGGTAGAAATCATTTATTAGAATCTTGCATGCTAAAACGAGTAAGGACTGTATCGATATAAGTAGCTTGTGATAAGCCCAACATCATTTGCCTGCAATTTCGTCAAAGCTTGATCTCTAAGATGTGACTGGCTTCTCTAAAGTTTTTCATATCGAACTAGCTGAATAACCATTCCTTCACCGAAGATAATACCCTCATATTGTTTCCGATGAGTAAGATATCATCCACGTAAAGTACTAAAAACATCACCACGCTTCCAGCACGCTTCTTGTATACACAGGATTCGTCAGAACATTAATCAAAATTATAAGACTTAATGGCCTGATCAAACTGAGTGTTCCAAGACCTAGATACCTGTTTAAGTCCATAAATGGATTTCTTAAGTTTGCACAACATGCGCTCCTGGCCCTTTACTATGAAACCGTCTGGTTGTACCATATAGATACATTTGTCAAGACTTCCGTTAGAGAAAGCTGTCTTAATGTCTATTTGTCAAATTTTGTAATCGAAATGAGCCGCAATAGATAAGAGAATTCGGATAGACTTAAGCATGGCTACCGGCGAAAAGGTCTCCTCATAATCGATCCCTTCTTTTTAAGTGAACCTTTTTGCAACAAGCCTAGTTTTGAAGGTTTTTACCTTCTCGTCTACTCCTCTATTTTTCTTGTAGATCTACTTACATCCGATGGGTTTTTCCCCTTCGGGTGGTTCTACAAGTTCTCAGACCTGATTAGAGTATATTGACTTCATATATGAATTCATAACCCTTTGCTATAAATCTGCATCTTTATCTTGGAGTACTTCGTTGTAGTTACAGGATTCAGTATCCAGTTCTTTTAGAACAATTCTACTTTTGGGCCTGTGGTTCATTACATAGTCCTCTTCCAAGAACCGGGCGTTGGTACTGACAATGACCTTCTCGTCCTTTGGACTATAAAATAAACCACCCTTCGTTTATCTAGGATATCCAACAAAGAAACAGATTTCCGTCCTCGGTTCTAACTTATTTGCGTTCTCCTTCAGCACGTGTGCTGGACACCCCCAAATTTGAATGTCTTAGACTAGGCTTGCGCTTGGTCCACAATTCTGTGGGAGTAGAAGGTACTGACTTAAAAAGCACCAGGTTCAGAATATAAGCTGCTGTTTTTGATGCTAATCCTCAAAACGAATTAGGTAACTCCGAATAACTCATCATAAACCTTACCATCTTCATAAGAGTCATATTCTTTCTTTCTACTACACCATTCTGCTGTGGAGTACCCGGTGCAGTTAACTGGGATGTGATTACTGCCTCTGATAAAAAATCCTTGAACTCTTCTAAGAGGTACTTGCCACCACGGTCGGACCGTAGGGTCTTGATACATTTATCTCCGCTTCTGCCTTAAATTCTTTGAATTTCTTAAGTATTCAGATTTACGGTGTATCAAATAAATGTACCCATACCTTGAGTAATCGTCGATAAAAGTGACAAAATACTCATAGCTTTCTCTAATCCGGATAGTTATGTGTCCACATAAATCACAGTGAACCAATTCCAATAGTTCTTTAGCTCTATAGTTTTTGGCCTAAAAAGGCCTCATGTTCATCTTTCCCTCTAAGTAGGATTCACAGACTAGAACTGTCTCCACTTTTAATGAACTCAATAGTTCATCTTCTATTAGTCTATTTATCATTTTTAGATTAATATGACCTAAGCGTAAGTGTCAAAAATACGTTTAGTTCATCTTAGAAGGATTTTTTTCTTACATGGTAAATTATAAGTATTATTCAATTCATCCAGTTGCAAAGTATGAGAGATTGGAGTAATAACATAAAGATCATCCACCAATGTACCAGAATAGATAACTCGTTTATGATCCTTAATAACCATAGAGTTATTAAAATAAATCAAATATCCGTCTTTAACCAATCTAGAAACGGAAATTAAGTTCCTTCTAATGGAAAGTACTTAAAGACAATTTCTTAATATTAAAACCCGATCTCTACTAAAACTGAGAGTAACATATCTCATTTCAACTGTTCTTACCTTTGTATTATTGCCTATATGCAGGTAAATCTCCCTATCACTAAGTTGTCGGGTTTCCTAGAACCCCTTTAATGAATTACAGACATGATTAGTGGCTCTCGTATCTATACATCAGGTATCGGTAGATAATACCACTAAACATGTTTCCACAACTAGTGAACATAAATTACCTTGATTGTTCAGCTTGTCAAGATAAATCGGACATTGCTTTTTCCAGTGCCGTGTTTGGTTGCAGTGAAAACATCTGTCTTTCGGCTTTTTCATATCAGTTTGTGGCCCACTAACTACCTTAGAAATTGTGCCACCCTGTTTCTGAACTTTTTTTTCTTCTTGCTTTTCGGCTTAGAGGAAAAACCTTTTTTAGAAACAAACGCATTTCTTGGTTTCCTAAGAACACTCTCGGCAGTTATCCAAATTCTTTTTCCAAGCAACATAATTAGGATCCCTAAGTTTGTTCTCTTTAAATATTGTCGCAAGTGGATTGAAAGCCATTTTAATATCTAAAAATCACATAATTAAAAACCATTAATTATGATGAGCAAAATTTTGAATGCAATTTTAAAATTTGGTTCCCTTTACCATTTTTAAAAAGAACTCGCCAGCAGTCTAGTACACCGTGACTAGCATGTCTCAATGGGAAGGACGTCTACTATTCATCATTCGTCTAGACAGGCCAATTCCTATTAATTTTATTATCTAGGTAACAGACCATGCCAAGTAAAATTAAATTGCTGACATAGTTTCGCTCCAATAAATAATAACAGTGATTCAGATAGAAATGATACTATTATTTATAACTAAATGTATACATCACTTAATTACAAATCAATCGTTTCGCAATGAAATTTTCAGATGCAGAAGTGATCCATACTAATAATTATCTAGAATTATTCTTAAAGGAGGTCTATACCGGTGATATTGCAATTAATTCCATTCGATGGGGAGGAAGGCCCAAATGCCAACACACAAAATTAATTACATTATCTACAAACTAGTGATGGAGACTGTGGGATTTATTTGTGAATATATTCTCTCTCCCACCTAGTTTTTTAAAAAAAAATTGAGGGTTATAAAAACTGTTTTATTTTAATAAATTCATTATTTCGAAATAAACCACACATTACAAATATTTCGGTAAAAACCAATCTTACGTGTTATATGCGTAACTAATAAAATTTTTAATTCTTCATTTTTTATGAAAAAAAATATTTTTAAATAAAACTTGAGAATTTAATTTTATTGTCTAGTTACTCATATAAACCAATTTCGAAAAAATGAATTCATTTAAATTAAACCCTTTGTCAAGTATGCAACAATAATGGTTGTCCATGTTATCTAGAATTATACATCCACAACAAAACCATAAACAAAAATAAACATGCATATGACAATAAATAATCCCGCCTTCTATGGTCATTTCAGAATTCTTGAGCTGCTTTATGATCCCAAGGCATCCATGTTTACTCGCACGGCACGGGGTTTAACTTGTCCTGTCAGGTCGCGGGGTTTAGGGGTAGCGTCCCGGCGGGGCCTGGGGCAGCGCCCCTGAAACCAAGCACCATTTCATCATGTCGAAACCCTGATCCGAGTCAAAATCTGCAAACATCTTGGCTCAAACCATGACCAAACTTCACTGTTCCGTTTCCGTTCGGACGAGTTGACAGCCGTTCGGACGGTTCTGTTCCAGTGACTATTGCGTTCGGACGGTCGTCTGGACGGTTTTGCTCCAGAAATTTTTCCGTCAAGATGGAATCCCTCCAGAATGATTTTCGTTCGGACGGAAGGTCGGGCGTTTGGACGGAACGGGATTTTCTGCACTTCGTTTTTGCAAATCCTAGCTGCGCTGTCATGTACCAGACCTGTTCTAATCACTTTAGAACTCTGCAAAACGACTGAAAACACTGTCGAGGCTTCCAAAACACGATCCAATCTTCAAAGTTTAAACTATTAAAGATTACATGCTATGTTCCTATGTCTCCACATCAGGAGTTCACATTCCATCTAATAGAGAGAGAAGGTTACATATGATCCTATGCCCCCAATGGAGTTCACATTGATTTTACCACAATCAAACCGTCGTGGAAATTTAAAACCATCATCATGACATTCATGCAATCAAACATACATTCATATATGACCATAAAGCCGGGATAGAACGTTGCAAAACAAAGGTTAGCACAGTTCTAGCCTACTCGAACCCCATATGTATAGATCAACAGATATGGACAACATGGACTTGATTTAATTTATATGCAGCATCAAAGACCGCTCTGATACCACTTGAAGGGAAGTGAATTCGAGGAAACTGAGATGGTGGATACAAATTGGATCAAACGTGCGGAGCGACACAGAATTAACATAAAAAAAACTGTGCAGCGCCGAATTGTCTCAACAGAAGGGGAAACCGTCTGGACGAAAACTGTACGGGATGAACAAAACTGAACCTCGATCCCCGAAACAGAAACCTGGTATACCCACAAGGCGGAATAGGAATTATACCTGCTCGATCCCACTAATTTGATTACGTTTCTGTTCTTGAAGTTGAATCCAAATATCAACACGGAAAGCTTTTCTCCGTTCAGATTTTTTGCTGTATTCTCGGATGTCGAAGACACAAACTAAGTGTGGGCTTAGATCCTTCGTGCTCCAAACTTAACTGGCTGCCTCTTCTAGTTCTGGTTCTCACGTTATGTGGAAACCCTAAAAGATTATATCAATAGATCGTCCGACGGCCAGAGTTATAACAACATATAAATAGGTTACAGCAAGGACCTACGGAGTAAATAAGACATGGGCTTCCAATGTAGTTATGAAATCCTTCCTCAACCTAGAAGTAATTTCACAAAACATAAATTATAATTCATTCTACTAAAGAATTATAATTGCACTCCCGGTCTTATTCTCAAAACTAATTATTTGAGTTCCTGTTATTAAATGTTTATTATTCTCCCCACGTTAAGATTACAGATACCCGTTGATTAAATTAAATTAAATTACTGACAATTATATTTAATCGGTTTTTTCGAAAATTCTTTAAGCCATTCCGCTTAACTTATTTGACTGCCGGATTATAAAATCCACCTGCAGTGTTTAGTTCGGTTAAAACTTATAAGTTTCCTTAAGGGAGTATCATCAATTCCGACTAATCGGGATGTGGATTCCGTCAATAATTAATATTCACCATATAATTAATATCGTTTTTTAACTCACCGGGATTATTGACCGATACAGGATCGCATCCTCTAATAAATCAAAATAACGAATATGAAATATACGCAAATAAATAATTATATCGGGATTAAGAGTATAAGCACTCATAATAACCATGTGGTGTAAATTAATTTATATTGTCAGTATAAAATTAATTACCCAAACGTGGTCCTATTTAATACACACAAAGTGTACTAGCACAGCGAGTCGGAACAATAGACGACGCTATTATCTGTTCCCCGTAATCAAGACAGGTCTACTAAAACTCTGTGCTACAGTCGTATCGATGGTTTGTTTAATTCCATTTAAATTGTGAACCAAAACTTATATTCCACAAGAACTTTTAATCTAGTCTTCCGTGTGTAAGCGGAATTCTATACACTAGATTAAATACTATGTAGAATAAAAGACACCATACACAACATTAAATAAATAATGAAACGCATACATTGCTCATAAAGATTCTTATTAAAATGAAAAAATAGTTTTTATTAATAAATAAAACAATACCAAAAATCCAAACATGATTTTTAGTATACAATCTTAACCGCTCTCGGGTCTGTGATTGCTCGAGCGAGCATGAGTCTCCTCGAGCGGACTTGTATGTAGAAAGGTCTCAGGTTAGGGACCGCTCGAGCGGCCCGTTGCAGAACAGTTTGCGGCGCCAGGGTTTGTTTTAAACCTAGAGGCGGTATATATAAAGGTTTTATGTTTTATAAAACCTAAGGAAGTTGTTTATACACTTAGAGAGGTTCAGGTTAGAAGTTATAGAGAGGATAGAGAGAAATAAAGAGACTCAAGTTTGAGGCCATAGACATTGTGAGAGTGAAAGAGTGAAGCTTGCATTTCATATTGACATATAGTGGATTGTTTCTTCTTTCCCGTGCAGGTAAGCAGTCAACCGAACCACGTAAATTCTTGTATTCTTGTGGGTGTTCTTGTTCTCTATTTGATTTGTGTGGATCGTAGTTTACGCTCCTGTTTCCTCTGCGTAGGGGATTTGTGCCATGTTAAATCACAACATGTGAAGCAAATAATAATAATGAGGAGAGCATAAGCAATATAAAATCTGTGGTTTTTATACTGGCACGTTAGTTCGTATGCACTAATGCCTATTTGCTGCTACAAAATTTTCTGTTAATCTCTCTCTCTCTCTCTCTCTCACGCGCTCTGTTTGCTTTCTCCCTAATCTCTAATTTTTCCTAGTGGAGGGGGTGCATAATTGAACGTTCTTGTGTTATTCATACACCAGTTTTACTTCTTTCGAATTTGAACACATTATGATTGACAAAAGTTGATGTTGTTTTGATAAACAAATGCTATTTATCACATGCAGTTTTATATTTATAGTTACAATACATTAGGTTCCCTTTCCCCAAATTCATCAATTTTTAATTTAATTTCCTTTTTTGTATTTTATTATTTTATGTTGTGGACGAACACCCAGGTGAATCTATGTTGCTTTGCTATTACATATTGTTTATATTCAAAATAAAGCATTAAAGCATCTTCTTGAACCCTACCCATCACCTTCTATTAAAACTAATAAAATTAAGTAGAATCAGATAAAACAAGATAGTAGTTGACATTTTAATGTCTTGTGTTTTGGATGCTACTTATTTTTACTTGTGTAATTACCATACAAATAGCCTAAATTCATAGGATGTCATCAATAAAAAATTCTATTTTTTCAGGTAAAGCGCTCTGTTGAGCTAGGGAAGAGCACGATAAGTGATTTCAAGGTAAGTTATATATCAAAATATCCAGACACCCCCCCTCCACACACACACAAAACAAAAAAAGGGGGTAAATTACACTGAGCTCTCTTGAGATTTCTGACAAAAATAGAAACACTCTCTCTGCTTTTTGAAGTATCACTGCCCTTCTCTCCGGTTTAGTTTTTTGCTTCAAATTAACCCAACTGTTAATGTACCGTAATTGACTTAATGGAAAAGGGTTTATTCTGTCTAATTATTTTTCTTTGCCCTTACCCTTTCCTCTCTCTCTCTCTCTCCCTCTCTATCATCAACCCGCAAAAGCATTATAAAAACAAAACCAGTCCCACCTTTATCTCTTTCTTTCTCATAGCTCTTCCCTTGCTTCAATCCAGCCGCGAACCCTCCGGCGCCCGACTTGCCAGAGTTCATCTTCATGGCGTGTGAACCTTCCATGAAACCAATAGCTGTAGACCCAAATTTAGCAACAAAAGATGAACGAATCAAAGGACAGTGAATTAGTTCGTGGATCAAAGAGGGATATAAAAGTCAAGGGAGCTGAATGAATCAGGTGAATGAATCAATTCAACAAGAACAAATTGCCCAAATCGGATATTTCGAACCCTAATTGAACAAATTACCCAAATCGATTCAATTTGGTAGAAAATGGTAAAAGAAGCTAGTTGGTTTGGCGGGTTGGTTTATTTCATTTCTTCTTACCTCATTTAGCCATCAATTACATGAGTTTTTTTGGTTTGGCTGTAAAACTTACAACTTGTCTTGAAATATACAGAACTTGTGATTGATACACTTATCCAAGCTTTCGTATAGCAAAAGCAACATAATAGCTTTGACCACTTTAGAACTTGGTTGCATTTTCTTTCTCCTTTGTTTTGCTTTTTTCTCTCTCTCTCTCTCTCCCCTCTTTCTCAGGTAGGTTTTTAATTAATTGATGGCTTTGTCGTTTTCATCACGAACCCAATTTGTAAAATCTTTGCAAGCACCCCGTTAAACCCCGAACTCGTCGCTAATCTGCTGTCACCATCGGCGCGTCGAAAAAGAAGTCATTGTTAAGTTAGGGTTATTATTGTATTTTTGGTATACTTATCTCATTATATAAATAATAGTGATAAGGGAGCTAACCTTAATTTCTCTTTTCACTGTCAGAATAACTTTCTCCTATTATCTCTCAATTTTTTCTTATTGTTTTTCGTTCATTCATCAATCTTAACATGGTATCAGAGCATAATCCTATGTAATTGAGTTTTCTCATCGTCGTTTCTCTTTTTTTTCTTCTTTTTTTTTAATCTCAGAATTCAACATTTGTACAAAAAAAAAAAACTTTTTTCTTCCAGAGATGATTGACAAGATTTAAGGATCCATGTTATGTTTTTTCCAAATCTTTTCTGGCATGTTTGATATTTTTTTTGAGATTTTTTGGTGCTGAACCCTATTTTTTTAGAAATCCGCAATTGCGGTTGTTTTTTCTTCGATCAATGGCTGATTCCTCTTCCATGGGTGCCGACTAGGGTTATACAAACCTCTATAAGGATCGAATCAACCCTATTGTTGAGTTTTGGTTGATTTTGTCGTGCGGCTAGGGTTTCTTCGAGCTGTTCTCTTTTTTTTTGACCTATTGCCGCATCTTATGGTTGGTTTTGGTTCCTAAACAGCTCAACCAATGTTGTTCGAAGGATCTCTTTGGTTCAAGTTGCTTTCCAGTGTTGTTTGAACTACCACACAACTCTTTGGTTCCTTTTTTGACTCCGCTGCTTTCTGGTATGGTGTTTTCGATATTATTGGTCGTCTAGTGGTCTTGTTCTACTTTACTTTACATCTGTTCCATCGTTTCCTGCTTCTGCTTGCCTCATTTGCTTGTTCTTAGTTTTACATGACCATGTCTGATACTGGAAAACTTTCTAGTGGTCATGAGGACACTGGATTGCTTCGTTCAGGGACTCCTACTGATAGTCCATCTCATCAAATCAGTCCAGTAAAGTTGGATGGTACCAACTATTTGATATGGTCTCGTGCCTGTAGTTTAGCCATTGCTGCTCGCGGTGTTTCTGGATATCACTAGTGACACTCAACAACCAACAACTGTGGGTCCATCTCGCACATGGTGGATAGAGAAAATGCTCTTTTAATGTCATGGCTACTACATTCTATGTAGCCCTCTATCAGTCGCAGTTTTTTATTTCTAGATACTGTACATAAGATTTGGTCCGCTGCTGCCTATACTTATTTCAAGACAGGTAATGATGCTCAGCCATATGAATTGTGGGAGAAACTTCGTGGGTTAGATAAGAAAGATCAATCCTTGGCTCAGTATTATACCGAGTTGACCAATTTGTGGAATGAGATCGATTATTATCAGGACTTTCATGCCATTTGTACTACTGATGCTGCAGCTTTTCAGAAGATGGTAGAAAATGAGCGGGTGTATGATTTCCTTGCTAGCCTCTATGTTGACTACGATCTTATCTGTGTTTAGAATTTGGGATGAGATTCATCTCTTACCTTGAGGCAGGCGCATGCTTATGTTCAGTAAGAAGAGAGTCGACGTCATGCTATGATTCTCCCTCCCAGTCAGGAGCGCTTTGTGATGACTGTTATGTCTCTCCCACGGTCAGGCCTACCCATCAAATATGTGGAGAAGAATGGTTCAGTCGCTCGTGATCAGTTGTCCTCTGAGCATTATGGTAAAGCTTGTCATACTATTGATAATTACTGGAAGTTACATGATTGTCTTGCTCAGGGCCGTGGAGGTGGCCGTGGTGGCCCTATTCGCTCCCATGCTCATTTTTCTGAGAACTCTGGTAGCACATCTGGTGAGACTGACCCTCGTCCTGAGGTGGAGTTGACTACTCTCAAGCGCCTAATGGCTCGGGGGTTGACATCTCTCCTACAGTCTCTACTTCCACCTCCACCCTTACTCACTCAGGTGTCTCTTTTAGTGCGCTTAGTGCTGTTGCCTCTCTTATTCTTTGGATCATTGACTCAGGTGCCACTGATCATATGACTGGGTCTTCTACTTTGTTTTCTTCCTATTCTACTTGTTCGGGTAAAGATAAGGTTCGAATAGCCGATGGGTCTTTATTATCTGTTTCTGGCAAAGGTTCTATCTATTGCTCTTCCACCCTTTCTCTCTCGTCTGTCCTTCATATTTTCAAATTTTCTACTAATCTCTTATCTGTTAGTTGTCTTACCCGTTCATTAAATTGTCCTGTAACTTTTTTTTCCCACTCATTGTGTTTTTCAGGAACCGGTGACGAGGAGAATGATTGGCAGTGGTAGCTAGATGAAGTATAGAGGCTGATTACAGGGCTATGGCACATGGCATTTGTGAGCTTTTATGGCTCCGTGGTCTATTAAAGGATCTGTGATTTGAGTGTAAAAAGTCTATAAAGTTGTATTGTGATAATAAAATTGCCATCAACATCGCTCATAACTTAGTACAACATGACAGAACAAAGCATATTGAGATTGACAGACACTTCATTAAGGAGAATCTTTGCAAAAGCTTGATTTGTATACCATTTGTGAAGTCTGCGGATCAATTAGTAAATATTTTTATTAAAGGGCTTAGTAGTAAGGTTTCACCCCATTATATGCAAGTTGGGTATAAGGAATATCTATGCATCAACTTAGGGCTATTACTGTATTTTTGGTATGCTTATCTCATTATATAAATAATAGTGATAAGGGAGCTAACTATAATTTTTGGGTGCTCTCTCTTTTTACCATCAGAATAATTCTATCCTATTCTCTCAACTCTCTCTTATTGTTTTTCGTTCATTTATCAATCTTAACAATTATTTGCAGTGGCCACCGGGGAGCTCTTCCTTGGAATTGCATTACGAATCATCAAGAGGCGGCAATCCAAAATAAGGGAAGAAGATTGTATTTTTCTGTACCATCTTGGGGTTGGACAGTGGGTGAGATCGAGGAAGATGACCCAAGAGGAAGAGGACTAGAACCCGAACCCCTACAACGGCCACAATCCAATCCCATTCCATATTTTCCGTTTGTGTGAAGGTTAAATTGGTAAATTTGCAATTGCCGTTAACAGTGTTAGGGCAACATCACTGATAAGGGAGGGCAGTGATATTTCAGAAAGCAGAGAGGGTATTTCTGTTTTTGTTAGAAACCTTAGGGGAGGTAAGTGTAATTTACCCAAAAAAGAAAAAACACATTTGTAAAGTAATTAACTGTAATGTTCTATGTTCTGTTGATCCCACAAGCCACATATTCAGTCTCAAAATCAACAGAATCGGAAGATGGCACTACCTGATTTATTTGAGGAACAGGGTGTAGACTTTTAGATTACGGGGTTCTGGGAGAAAGTCTTGCCACAGTTAACTGTTTTTATTGAAACTCATAACTTAATTATATTTCTTTGACTAATTAATATTTTCACGGTATTCTGCTTTAATCATGGGGTTATTATAGGAAGAGCTTCGTTCAATGAATCCAAAGACCCTGGAAGAGGAGCATCAAGCTCTCTTGTCTGACAGAGCAGGAGAAACTGAGTATTTGCACTCTTTGCAGCAGCAATTCGACAAACTGAAGGTTGGTTTATTTGTCAACATTTTCCTTTTTTTTTGGTGATAACATACATATATGTATATTTATATACGTACATTTTTCTTGGCCCAATTCTCCTTCAAAGGTGACTTTTTAAAATTCTTATTTTTAGTACTGGTCTGCCAAGAAATTCCAAATTTATTTCCCTGATGGGGAAAATGCTGGTCAAATTTTGATTAGGCAATTGTGTTTCATGTTTTTGTTGCCCTAATGAAAGGGACTTTCATGCGGAGTGTTGACACCTAAGACTTCAAACAGAGAGAAAAGTATATATATATATATAGAGAGAGAGAGAGAGAGAGAGAGAGAGAGAGAGAGAGAGTTATGGACAGCGGCAATATGGGTACCAAATAGACAAGAATACTTGATGGGAAATCAAACAAGCACTCACAAACATAACAGATTTATAGCCTATGTCCACGGGCAAGATGGTAAGAATATCTCAATATGAAGGAAGAATATACAAATCAACTCAAATTGTCTCTCACTTCCACAAATCCTGTACGCCTACAAACATACCCATGCACTTGTATACCTAACTCTCTATACAAGAAAATTACTCTATGTTTTCTGTATTCTACTTCACTCTAGCTTCACTCTTTATTTTGCAGTATGAAACTGAGAAATTAGGTCCCTACTTCTAGTTGAAGTTCTAGAGATTTAGTTTGCAAATAGAGTAAGCTGAATGATTCGTTTATAAAAAATCTAAAATCCAAAATCCAAAATTAAAGAGTTTCAGTGGCCGGTGTACGTGATCTCTGGTGATGCACGATTTTGGCACATAGACATTTTCACGCTTGGCTTTGCAGATTTCAAATATTGCATTTAATTCATGCAGCCAAAGCATGCATGCAGTTTGGCTCATCAATGCGAGCCTGTCCTCCATATCAGAGAATTATTCACCCCATCTTTGAATTGGCTCTAAAACAATTAGGTGCTACTTATATTAATCAAATTTGAACAATGCTTGAACTTGGCAATTGGAATGGGTATCATCATTGTAAGTGTAAGATTCTCTATTGTAGAAATCTTCTGCACTCTAATAGTAATCCGCCACCACATCTCAGGTTAAATGTGCTTTGACATCAATGTGCTTGGTCCTTTCGTGGTCCGTAGTTGTCTTGCTAGATTGTTTATACCACCTCCTCGAAAATATCATTCTCATAGTGGATGAAACTATTTGTGTGATTGTTGTAGAGAGCTTTCTCCCCATTCATTAGTCATCTATGTGCTTCGACCATGATTATATTTGTTGATGCTATGAAGCAATGTATTGAGGGTCATTTATGTCAATATTACAATAGATGGTTTAATATAAACAATTAGACGACCTAACCCTTTAGGTTAAGCTCTCTCATTCTTCTAATATGTTACCTTAACATGGTATCAGAGTAAAAATTTCTAAGAAATAAATAAAACCTAGCCATAGCTATGTAAACCATCGTCGCCCACCATAATCGCCGGCACCATGGTTGACCAGTAGCTGCCGCTATCGCCATTGACATTGCCATCGTCGACCAGTCACCGACCAGTCACCGACCAGTTGCTGAAGACTAGTCGCTGCTGTTGTCATCAACAGTCGCCGTCGTCGTCATCTACAATCGTGTCATCGTCCCCCCCGATCGCGAACCAGTAATCGTAAACCAACCTTCGAGCACAAGGATCGCGCACAAGCATCCCTCTCAGTCGCCGCCACTGTCTCCCTCAGTCGCTGTCGTCGCCGCCTCCCTCAATCACCGCGGTGCCATCTCCCTCAGTCACCGTTGCTGTTGCCGCCATTCCCCTTAGTCGCTACCACGGTTGTTGTCAACCATAGTCACTGTCGTTGTTTGTTATGACTAGACCTGCTCTGAACAACTAGATCCATTAACCATAGTCGTGAACAGATCTGTTATGAATAACTCAGTCTTATAATTCAGGTTTCTCTATGTGAATTGTGATCTTTTGTTACTTTGTGAGAGAAATTTGTTCAGTGTTTGGTTGGTAGAGTTATGGATTCAAAATTATCTATTCCTCAGTTCACAAATGCACAACTCACTACTCATAAGTTGATTGGGGTTAATTATTTACATTGGTTCAAAGCTGTAAAAATTGCCTTAACTGGTCAAGGTCAACAAAACCATTTGACTATGTCTGGTCTATCCGATGATAAGAGGAAGCCTGAATGGAAGCAAAAGGGTGTTCTAATTGTTATACTGTTATGGAATTCTATGGAGTCACATATTACTCATATGCGTACTCATTTTGACACTTGCAAGGAGATTTAGCAGTGCATTCAAATGCTATGTAATCTTACTCGTATGTATGATATTTCAGTTGGTTACTTTCAGTTGCAACAAAATGATAATTCTATTAGAGATTATTTTACGACACTTTAGAAGCTTCATGAAGAGTTAAATGTGGTTCTTTCCATCACAAATGATATTCGCAAATTGCAACAACAACGAGAACAAATGGTTGTGATGAGATTTTTGGCAGGGTTATGGCCTGAATTTGAGTGCGTTTGCTCTCAGATTTTAGCAGGAGCTGAACTCCCTTCTTTTGTTGAGGTATATTCTAGAATATTGCGCGCGATAGTTCTCAAGGCTCTAGTGGTTCTTCTCAAGATAATTCTGATCGTTCAGCTCTAGTTACACAACACCGAGGTGATCAATCCAATGGTTATAGTCATGGTAGGGGAAGTGGTGGTTCTTAAGGTGGTCGCATTGGTAGTTATCGTGGTGGTCATAGTGGTCAAGGTAGAGGTCCACCTTGTTAGTGTTCTAATTGTGGCTTACTCAATTATATAGGAGAGACATGTTGGGATCTTGTTAGCAGACCTTCTTGGTTTGCCAATGCTGTGACGTTTGACAATCTTTCTTCCTCTTGTACTCCGGTTGAGGAGAAGATTATCATTGCTCCCAAAGAAGAGTATTCTAAATTTTTTCAGTATCATGTGACTTTGTAGGTATTTCTCCCAGTTGCATCTCTAGCCCAGAAAGGTACTCATATTGCTTATCTTTCATCTTCTTCTACTTCTTGCCCACGAGTCATCGATTCTGGTGCCACTGATCATATTTTAGGTATATGCCAAATTTTTTTCTCTTCTTAAATCTTCCTCTTCATTACCCCGTGTTATTTTATTGGATGGTTCTACTAGTTCTGTCGAAGGCATATGCACAATTCAACCTATGCCTTGGTTTTGTTTATCTTCCGTCTTATATATCCCTTGCTTTCCTTTTAATTTGATGTTTGTGAGTTAACTTGCCAAAAATCTTAATTGTTATATTTCTTTCTTTCTTGATTCTGTTATCATTTAGGATTTGGTGACGTGGAAGACAATTGGGGAAGGACATGAGTCAGGTGGTCTGTATACTTGGACGATAAGGTGTCATCCGCAATTTTTTCCTTGTACACGTCTTGCTATTGCTTCTCTGCTTCAGATTCATTGTCGTCTTGATCACCCATCATTAGACAACTTAAAGCTTTTAGTTCCTAGTTTATGTTCTATTTCAGTTTTAGATTATGAGTCATGTCAATTATGAAAGCATTATCGTGTTCCTTTTGCTTCTAGGATTAATAAATGAGAGTTCAGTCATTTCATATTAGTTTATTCAGATATTTGGGGTCCTTTTCGTGTTACTTCCAAGTTAGGATTTCGATATTTTGTTACTTGTGTGGATGATTGTTCCAGAGTTACCTGACTTTATTTAATGAAAGATCATTTAGAATTGTTTTCTATCTTTTGTGCTGAAATTCAAACTGAGTTTAATACTTCTATTCGCATCTTGCACAATGATAATGCTAGAGAATATTTCTTTCATTCCTTCAGTAATTTTATGACTCAATCTGGCATCTTTCATCGTTCATCTTGCTCTCACATTCCACAACAAAATGGAGTAGCCGAGTGCAAGAATCGACATTTGATCCAAGTTGCCCAGACTCTTTTAATTCAAATGAATGTCCCCAAATCTTTTTGAAGTGATGTCCTCACCGCTTGTTAATTAATCATATGCTATTAGCAGTTCTTAATGGACTGACTCTTCACCCTATTCATTTTTCACATAATTCTCTATTTCTTTTAACTCCATGCATCTTTGGGTGTGTTTGTTTTGTCCATCAACTTGCTTCAGGTACTGACTAGTTTAATCCTCGAGCTCTTAAATGTATTTTTTTAGGCTACTCTTGTACTCATAAAGGTTATCGGTGTTATAAACATACTCTTCATAAGTTTTTTGTGTCGTGATGTGACTTTTGAGATTACCCATATTATTGTGAGAGAATCTTTGCAGATGGTCTTGTCTGTGATCTTCCTCTTCTCATTTCTAGTTTTATTTCCTTTAGTCCACCCTTATCATCTAGTACTGGTATTGAACGTTTAAGTCATCGTCGAGACAACCCCTCCTGTCTATACTACTTCATCAATGGTCTCCTCGTCACCATATCACCCTCCACCCCATTCTTCACCATCTGCAGTTCTTTCAAGGATGTAGTTTAGTTCTATCACTCGTTTGTTGTCGCATTATCGGCTATTCCTCTTCCTAAGTCTTATATAGATGTTTTATCCTATTCTAGTTGGAAAATGCAATGGAAGAAGAAATATTTTCCTTAAAGCAGAAAGATACGTGGGATTTAGTGTCTCTTCCTTCGGGCAAATTAGTTGTCAGCTGTAGATGGGTGTATGTTGTTAAAGTTCATTCTTATGGTACTGTTGACAAATTAAAGGCTCGCCTTGTGGTAAAGCGATATACATTGGTGTATGATATTGATTACTCTGAAACATTCTCACATGTGGCAAAAATTTCTTTTATTTGTTAGTTCATATCAATTGCCGCCACGTTTGCATAGCTTTTAAATCAGCTCGATGTTAAGAATGCATTCTTACACAGTGATCTTTAGGAAGAAGTCTATATGGAGCAACCTCCAAGTTTTGCTGCTCAGGGGGAGTCAAGTTTGGTTTGTTGCTTGAAGAAGTCATTTCATGGGCTCAAAGAATTTCCTCGAGCTTGGTTTGGTAGGTTTATTGATACTGTGACTAGTTTTGGTCTTCAACGATGTGGCGTAGATCATTCTATTTTCTATAGAAATACTAGAGCCAGCAAGATACTGCTAATTGTGTATGTGGACTACATTGTGATCACTGGTGATGACTATAATGGTATTGAGGAATTGAAATCGTTTTTATAAACCCAAATTTCATACTAGAGATAGGGGAAGGTTCAGATACTTTTTGGGCATTGAAGTGGCTAGAACACGCCAGAGCATCTCTTTGCCTCAAAGAAAATATTTTCTTGATTTATTAAGTGAAACATGAATGTTAGGATCAAAACCTATTGATACACTTATAGATCCCAACACAAAATTAGTTGCTGATCAGGGTGGTTGTTAGTAGAGCTAGGGCAATATCAATAATCGGTTAAAAAGTTATATTATTTGATTGTTACTAGCCCAGACATTTCTTTTGTAGTTAGTGTTGTCAGTCAGTTTTTAGATGCTCCATGGAATTGTTATTGGGATGCCATTGTAAGTATTATAAGATATCTTAAAAGTGCATCGGATCGTAGTTTATTATATCAGAATTATGGACATACTCGAATCGAAGGTTATACGGATGCATATTAGACTGGATCTCCATCTGATAGAAAGTCAACTAGTGGTTATTGTGTATTTGTTGGAGGTAATTTGGTTTCATGAACAAGCAAGAAATAAACTGCTGTTGCTCGATCTAATGCTGAGTCCGAATATAGAGTTATGACATAAACCACTTGTGAGTTGATTTGGTTAAAACGTATGTTAGAGAAACTTAGATTTTAACATTCTTATCCTATGATTTTGTTATGTGATAACCAAGCAATAGTTCACATCGCATATAATTCGGTATTTTATGAGAAAACAAAACATATTGAGCTCGATTGTCACTTTATTTGAGAAAAACTGTTACAAACTGTGATTCATACAAGTCATGTGAAGTCAGTGGATTAGGTAGCAGATTTATTCACCTAACCTTTGTGTGGTTTACGAGTGAAATATATTTGCACCAAGCTTGGTACACATAATATATATGTACCAGCTTGAGGGGGAGTATTGAGGGTCATTTATGTCAATATAACAATAGATGGCTTAATATAAATAGTTAGAGGAACTAACCCTTTAGGTTAAACTCTCTCACTCTTCTAATATGTTACCTTGACACAATGAATTAACATAATCATTATACAAGTGTCTTGTGAAGCATCATAGTTAGACTGGATCAAATGGGCGAAACAGTCATGCTTCCAATCATGATAAAATGTCTAATAAATGACTTATCCTGCATTACCAACCAATAAATTGAATATTTATGCAAGTTTACTTGAATTCTCACTGAATATGGGTTCTAATATTAATTTTCTTCTGAAAATCTTGATTCTTTTCCTAGGCACATTAGAGTCTTTACATTACCCACAGCTGTGCATAAAGATTTTCTGTTCTCTAAGAGTTCTCAATTTTTAGCGCTTTATCACGGTTCTAACTCGTCGAAGTCTAGTTTTTCTCATCAGTGGACAAATGATGAGGAACATAAAGGATCTTCCTATGAATTATTTGTGATTCATCCCAGAGGATATTTGAATTTTGTAGATTTTAGTTTATTATTCTAGAATTTGTCAATGTTTATGATTTACGTTATGAAGATCTGTTTAGCTAGGATAGCATAGATAAGATTGGTTATTTTTATTTAAATATTTTTCTTTTTGCTACCTCAATGGTCTATTTAAAGCCATAAGCTTGTATTTTGGATAATCAAATGATTGAATAAAAATATTTTCTTTAAAATTGGTGTGAATTTCTATTCAACCCTAGGTGCGGATTTCTAGATGCTTGTTCACAATCATCTGCATCACTGTTCCAAACATTCTTGGAATATGTTTTCTCCCAAATCCCCAAAGAATCATCTCCTGATTATTTTGCAGAATCACTTGGAAATACTCAGCGTGACAATTCTTCTTTCCCTTCAGCATTGGCCACACCTTGATTTTGGTATGCTAGAGATAAATTATGGGAATCTTCACTTTGCTTATTCTTAGGCAAGCTCTGGAACTCCAAGTCTTCCTTCGATGAATCATGAGAATCGATCTCTTGGTCATTCATCACAACTTCCATTAATTCTTTCTCAAGGCTAACCAATGTCTTCTTTTCCTTGGCTTGAAGCTCCTTACTAACTCCCTTTTTCAGTGAGTCAGTATCTGGCCATTTGATTCTGTTGAACTTTGGATTAGGCTTGGAATCTCAACTTGGGGAATTTTCTTTTCTCAGCGCACTGACTCCCAATCTTATCCTAATAGGATCTGTATTTCCTTTGAAACTTCCGTCTCCGGGTCATAGTAAAAAAAGGTATCATTATCTTAGTTTTGGGTTACTGACTAGAACCTAGTTTTTTGGAGTAATCTGTGGAGGCTTTACCATCCTTGGCCTTCCTCTTGCAAACAAGATTCACTTGGAGTCTGACTTTGTCACGCCCCTAAACCTGGGTCACGTGAACCAACCCCGTTAATGCAATCTAAAGTTTGGATTGAGGAACAATGATTGGTGGCGGAGCAACCGCTGTTGCTTTCTTGGCGGTGATTGTGGCTGTGGAAAAATTTCATATGGAAGATACGGGATTGGAATCTGCTTTATTGGAATTGCTGGTTTAGGCTCCATTATTAGAAGAACTGTTGACGATTAAGATCGTTCGCTTTGATACCAAGTTGATGCAGGACGACCCTTTAGGAATCTGCACCTAAAGGAACTTAAGAATTCCGACCTAGGGTTGAACTGGAATCCACACCAATTCTAGAAAAATATTTGTCTATACAATCATTCAATAATCTGTAATACAAGCTAAAGACCTATAAATAGACTATTGAAATACAAAGATAAGAATAAAACGGATAATAATCCTATCTAAACAATCTAATCAAATCTTATTTAAATTAATCATATCTAACCAAATCTTATTTAAACTAATCATATTTAAACAAACTTAAACTTAAATCTAAATAATTAAAATTCAAATCTCCTTCGAGATCAAATGTAAATAATCTTTATATATATCCTTCCTGTTCTCCATCACATAACATGGCAATTCTTACGTTCTACAATACCATTTTGTTCGAGAGTGTATGGACAGGTAAGTTGTTGGAGGATACCCTTTTGACCAAGGTGGGAACGAAAGGCATAAAAAATGTACTCACCACTGTTATCAAATTGTATTTGGCGAACAACAATATTAAACTGGGGTTCTAACCATTTGGAGAAATTGAACAAATATGGGTAAAACATTAGATATTCGTTTTTGTAACTATTCCCATGTGTAATGAGAATGGTCATTAATAATAACAATGTACAGGCAAATCAGCAATCGGGGAGGGTCTCCATACATCTGAATGAATAAGTTAAAAATACTAAACATACGATGCATGCGAGGAATATAATTACTGCGAGTAGGTTTAGAAAGTTCACACACCACACAGTGAGAGTTGTGTTTTTACACACTTTGAAAGGGTGGAAATTACAAACACAAATACTGAAAATTTGTATGTCCTAAACGAGCATGCCAAAGATTTGAAGTTTGTAAAGAAAAAACATAGGATGAAGACTTCGGCAAAACAAAAGCCTAAAGACTCGAGAGAGGTGGCTCCCCGAAGTAATACATCCCATCACGCTCATATTCCTTGCCAAAAATCTTCTTCAAACTCAAGTCCTGAAACAAACAATGTGTCGGTAAGAAAATGATAGCATGATGAAGATTTTCAGCAAGATAACAAATAGATAGGAGATTAAAGGAAAATTAGAAACATGAAGAATACAGTCGAGTAATATTAGGAGAAAAAGAGACACAACATTCTTATGACAAATACATGAGATGGAGCCCTCAGCAAGGTAAATAGTGTGATTAATAGAAATGGCATAGGCAGAAAATAAAGACAACTCACTAGTCATAGGATTAGTGGCTTCGAAATCCAAAACCGAAGTAAGTTTGTCGTGTAAAGTAGTGGGAATACTTGAGGCCAAAGTAGCGGTGGGCATTGAAGAGATGCCTTGAGCCCGAGCCTCCTACCTTGCCTAATTTTAGCCATCTCCAAACTTAGATTAGTCAGCTTTAGGAGCCAAGTTTTTCTTGATTTTAGTTGTCTCCAAGCTCAGATTCGTCACCTTCTAGAGCAACTTAGCTCCTTCACTACTCTGGACCGCAACATACTCGGCAATGGTAGCAATGCGAGAGGACTTAGAACCAGAGACAGAGTTCCAAACGAAGTATTGTTTTAATTTGGGGTGAAGTTTAAAGCAGCGAATCTTAGTGTATGCCACTTCTCAACAAACAACCTTTCCAGTTGAGATACAAGATCCGAAACTAGCAGCAAGAACCATTTGATTAATCATAACTAGTGCAAAGGTAAGGGAAGAATCGGATTGGAGTAACCGACGTCGACGCTCTTCACCATCGATAGTAACGAAGGCTTCATATAAGGCTTGGGTGAGGTGTTCAAAATCTGAAGGTGGAGAGATTCAAATTCAAGTTTCAAACTCATCAAAAACTAATATGTATACTGATGAGCAAGTCATTTAACCATTATAGAAGCGACCTCAGGTGAAAAATCATTTAGTAGCTCATATTGGGCCAACTCTTCCCACCGAGACTGTAAGTATCCAAAAAATTTAACCATGGAGAATCCCAAAACTTCCTGGGAGGCATGCGAAATATCCTGATATAGCTAAAAAATGCGGGCATCATTGCAGGCCTCTACATACTGTTAGCTTTATTATGATTATATTAGTTTTATTATTATTATTATTTGGTGTGGTTTGGTATACTATATATTATTATGTGGTCTCGTTGTTTTATAAAAAAACCGTTGCGTGCCCTATTGGGATTAACGCCTTCATTAAACTTAATACTATCTGTTTAATATGGTATTAGAGCCATCACCGCCAACAACTCCTCCTTGAACCCTAACCTTAGCCGCCGACCACCCAAACCTCATCCTCTAACACTACCACCCACCAACACCACCATCTTTAGCGCCAAAATCCACCAAACCAGTCTCCAACAGTCGTCGAAACCCTAACCTTCGCCACTGACCACGCCAGTCCCATCCTCTAGCGCCGAAACCTACCACAACCACCTCATCTAGCGCCGATATCCATAACCCAGTCCCCAACAGTTGCCGAGCCCACCAAACCAGTACCGCTAGCGCCGAAACCCACACACCAGTCTACCCATGGCGTCGAAACCTACCAAAACCACCACCTCTAGCGCCGACAACCCCAAACCAGTCCACCAAAGTCGCCGACAGCCACTAACGTCGCTGAAACCAGTTGCCGCCACCCAAACAATCGCCGAAACCCACAAAAACCCACTAAACAGTCGCCACAGTCACCGATCATGCCCCAAAAACAGTCTCCGACCATTTAAACAGTCACCGGAACCCTAGTCGAGTCACCGGAAAAGTCACCGAAAAGTCGCTGAAACAGGAAAAGTTGCTGGTCGCTGGAACAGTCGCACAGGTCTCGGCAGTTCTGTTTTTCCATCTCCCTCACTGCATCCCTTCATTCACCCGTGAGATGGCCTACTTTCCATTCAACAGCAAGTTCTGTGTTGTCCAAATTTTGTTGATGCAGTAAGGATTATCTGGTTGTAGGTTCCCTAATATTTGAACAAGAATATCATCGAAGGGCGATAAGTCTGCTACCTAGACTTCTGGGACTGCTGAGTCTCTGACGGATATCGGCCGACCAATGAGAACTGAGGTCTTCTCTTCTTCTACTCGGCTTGTCGATGGGAAGTTTGACGGTGCTTCTGTTTATCCCTTGTGGCGGAAGAATGTGTTGAAATCTTTGCAAGGCATGGAATTGAATTTTCACTTATTTAACGATGCCCCTGATCCTAGTTCTCCTATTTATCGTACTTGGATACGAGACAATGCTCGTCTCTTCAGTCAGATTATGAATTTCATGGATCGCAGTGTCAAGATTTTGATTGCCAGTACCGATACTGTAAAAGAAATCTTGCTTGCCTTTATCCTCTTCTGCAGGTGTTCCTTCTACCGAGGGATTCTCTCCACCTTTTCCTTCCACTTCTTCAGATTCATTGGATCTTTCCTCTACTAAGTCAATCTCCTCGTTTGCGGATCCTCTTCCCACGGTAAGTGCTCCTTCCCCTGCTTATGATACTCTTATTGCTAGTCGGAAATCTTATCGCACTTGCAGGGATCATCCTCTCTATATTCGCTCCTACAAGGGATTTTTCGTCTTCTTACAGGCTTGTATCGCCACTCTAGATCAGGCCACTATTCCTCGTACTGTTCCCGAGGCCTTAGCTGACCCTGGCTGGCGGGGTGCTATGTTAGAGGAAATGCACGCTTTTGAGTCTACTTCTACTTGGTCTCTCGTTTTTCTTCCAGAAGGCAAATAGGCTATTGGTTGCAAATGGGTATTTACAATCAAGGTAAATCCTGATGGTTCTCTTGCTCGCTTGAAGGCCCGTTTTGTTGCCAAGGGATATGCTCAGACGTATGGGGTTGACTATTTTGAGACCTTCTTTCCTGTTGCCAAGATGACATCTATTCGCCTGTTCATGTCTCTGGTTGCCACTCGCCATTGGCATCTGTACCAGCTTGATGTGAAGAATGCCTTTCTTCACGACGATTTGCAAGAGAAAGTTTATATGGAGCAACCTCCTGGTTTTGTTGCTCGGGGGGGTAGCAGCTGGTCTTTTGTCTCCATCGATCTCTTTATGGCTTGAAGCAGTCTCCACATGCGTGGTTTGGTCGATTTAGTATGGTTATGCACCAGTTTGGTCTTTTATAGTCTGGCAAAGATCATACGGTGTTCTATAAACGCTCATCTGCTGGTTATATTCTATTGATTGTTTACATTGATATTGTTATCACAGGTGATGATGTGGCGGGCATTTCTGCGTTGAAACAATTTTTGAAATCTTAAATCCAAACTAAAGACTAACAATATTTTCCTGTCTCTGAATACTTGCCCTCTTTGATCATACGGTGTTCTATAAACGCTCATCTGCTGGTTATATTCTATTGATTGTTTACATTGATATTGTTATCACAGGTGATGATGTGGCGGGCATTTCTGCGTTGAAACAATTTTTGAAATCTTAAATCCAAACTAAAGACTAACAATATTTTCCTGTCTCTGAATACTTGCCCTCTTTGAGGTTCCACTGTATATATACAAAATTGTTGCCTAAATACATCCTAAATACAAGAATGAAATTTAACCATTAGTATCAATCTAACCAACCAAAAAAGAAAGAATAATCTATACAATTAGGCCATAATTATGGCAAAATATATCTTGATTGACATGTTAAATATATCCTGATTGATATCCCCCCTTAAATTGATGTGGGTTAGTCAAGAAGTATCAATTTGCTCACAAGGAATTGATGGCGCAGACGTGGCAGAGCTTTGGTAAACAGATCAGCAAGCTAAAGATCAGTGGAAATATGAGGAAGAGAAATGACGCGAGCGTCTAAGGTCTCCCGAATAGAATGACAGTCGACCTCAATGTGCTTCGTACGTTCATGGAAAACAGGATTAGCAGCAATCTGAATGGTACTAGTGTTATCAGCATGAAGAGGAGTGGGATTAGATTGGTAGAAACCAAGTTCAGCCAGAAGTCCACGAAGCCAGACGATCTCAGAACATGCAGCAGAGATGGCATGGTATACGGATTCAGTAGATGATTTGGAAACACGAGGTTGTTTCTTACTCTTCCAAGAGATCAAGGAATCACCAAGAAACATGCACCACCCGGTGACAGACCGTTTAGTATCAGGATATCCGATCTAATCTGCATCACTATAGGCAACAAGACGAAGAGGAGAACCGGTTGGGAAGAACAACCCTCGGTGAGGTGAACCGCGAAGATATCGGATGATACGACGAACAACAGCCAAATGTAGATGGCGGGGAGTTTGCATGAATTGGCTAACTTGCTGAATAGCGAAGGAAAGATCAAGCCGAGTAATAGTTAAATAATTCAAACTGCCGACCAATTGTCGATATAACGTAGGGCCGGGGAGGAGATCACCCTCCTCACGACGATACTTCGTGTTGACTTCTAAAGGAGTATCAACCGAAGAAGAGTCCTGAAGACCAGCCAAGGCAATCAAATCCTAGGTGTACTTATGTTGATTCAGAAAGATGCTAGAAGGATCCCTGTGAATTTTCAACCCCATGAAGTATGTAAGAGGACCAAGATCCTTCATAAAAAAGAGGCCTGAAGATGATGTTGTAGACGAGTGATTAAATCAGAATCCGTCCCCGTGATAACAATATCATCAACATAAACAAGAAGAAGAACAAGGCGAGCAGAGGACTTACGAAGGAACAAAGAAGAGTCATACTGACTCTGCTTAAAGGAAAACTGAATCAAGGTTGACCGGAACTTATCAAACCACACTTGAGGAGCTTGTTTCAACCCATATAAAGAAGAGGAGGAGGAAGCCAAGCCAGGTGGCAGAAGAAGAGGAGGAGGCCAAGCCAGGTGGCAGAGTCATGTAAATATCCTCTTTGAGATCGCCATGAAGAAAGGCGTTTTTAACATCCATTTGATGAAGGGGCCACCATTGGGATGCTGCAATAGAAATAACCAACTGTACGGTAGTCATCTTGGCAACATGAGCAAATGTCTCCTCATAGTCCACCCCGTATTCCTGTCTGTTACCAAGGGCAACCAACCGGGCCTTATAGCGATCTAGAGTACCATCAGAACGCAGCTTGAGTGAGTAAACCCATTTACACCCAATTGCTTTAACTTGGTTCGGACAGGGAACAGCATCCCACGTGTGATTGTCTTGAAGAGCCTGAAGTTCTTCATCCATTGCCGCCCGCCAACATTCATGCTTAATAGTCTCAGAGTAACAGGAGGGAATTGAAATAGTGGGTAAAGTAGCATGAAGAGATGTATGAGAGAAGCCATACCGATTAGGAGGGCGAGAGACTCTAGTAGAGCGCCGAGGAACAATGGCAGAACCCGGATCTGGCTGAGCAGTTGGTGTTAGAATAAGAGAGAGAAAGAAAGAATACGAAAAAGCGTGTGTCCTCATTGTGAGATGTACACACATATTTGTTAAGCAATGAGAGCATACAGTAGATACTATGGGCATCCCACAGGATATTATTAATACTTAATGTGCTTAACACCTCTCTCAAGTTGGAGCATAAATATTAATCATGCCCAACTTGTTACAAATGTAGTGAACCCGGGGACCGGGCAGCGCCTTAGTGAACACGTCAGCCAACTGTTCTTCAGATCGAACAAAGCCAAAATCAATAGTGCCATTCTTATACTCTTGGCGGATGAAATGACAGTCGATCTTGATGTACTTAGTCCGCTTATGAAACACTGGATTAGTAGCGATGTAGATATTTGATTTATTGTCACACCACAACTTAGTAGGACCCATAGGCGGTTCGTCTAATTCAGTGAGAAGCTGTCGAACCCACATGATTTCGGATGTTGCTAACGCCATAGACCTATATTCCGCCTCAGCACTAAACCTCGACACATCTTGCTTCTTACTTTTCCACGATACTAGGCTCCCACCAACAAAGATAGAGAATCCTGATGTGGATCTCTTATCAATCGGGCATCCTGCCCAATCTGCATCAGAATAGCCCTCGGTACGAAAATGACCCCGATCACAGAACTGTAGACTCTTCTCTGGGTTAGAATGAAGGTATCGGAGGATACGAACCACTGCATTCCAATGAGGAACACGGGGATCGGACATAAACTGACTCACAATGCTTACAGGATAGGCAATATCTGGTTTGGTCATGGTGGTTAAATAATTAAGTTTCTCCACCATTCGGCGATACTTGTCAGGGTGAGGAAACACAGCATCGTCACCGGGAAGAAGCTTCACACTCGGATTCATTGGGGACTCCACACCTTTGGCATTCAGCAAGCCGGTATCGCGCAAAATATCAATCACATATTTTCTCTGAGAAATAAAAATCCCATGCTTAGTTCGAGCCACCTTGACCCCCAGAAAATACAGCAAGTGCCCAAGATCTTTAGTCTGAAATTATGTCTGCAGAAAGGCCTTGAGGCTACTAATCCCAACACGATCATCGTCAGTGATAACAATATCATCAACATATACAACAAGAAGAATACAGCCTGAATCAGTCCGACAAAAGAACACGGTATGATCTTTGCCTAACTGTCGCAGACCAAACTGTTGCACCACCATGCTAAACCGCCCAAACCAGGCTCGAGGAGATTGTTTTAAGCCATATAGAGAACGACGAAGGCGACACACCAGAGCAGACCCCCCTGAGCAACAAAACAGGGATGTTGCTCCATATAGACTTCCTCCTGAAGATTGCCATAGAGAAAGGCATTCTTGACATCCAACTGATAAAGCGGCCAATTCTGAATGGCAGTGAGAGAAAGAAAAAGGAGAATGGAAGTCATCTTGGAAACAGGAGAGAACGTCTCAAAGTAGTTAACACCATAAGTTTGGGCATAATCTTTTGCAACAAGGCGTGCTTTCAGGCGAGCCAAAGAACCATAAGGATTCACCTTTACAGTGTAAACCCATTTATAGCCAACTGCCTGCTTCCCGGCAGGAAGAAAAATAAGATCTCAGGTGCCATTATGATCCAGGGTAGATATTTCCTCTAACATAGCAAAATGTCAACCAGCATGGGAGAGAGCCTCTGAAACGCTACCAGGAACAGCAGTAGTATCAACTGTAGAAATAAAAGCACGTAAATAAGCTGACAAGCCCTTATAGGAATCAACATATCGAGGGTGATCCCGACAAAGACGATAAGGGTGACGGGCAGCAATAGGTGGCTCACTTACCGGTGGATCAACCAACGAGAGAACTGGCTCAGCAGAAGGCGGATCACGGGAGGGCGAAGTTGCAAGAGGTGACGTCGGGAGCGGCTCAAAAGGTGTGGCAAGAGTATCAGTTGTAATCCGAGAGACCAAGAAATCGGCAGACAAAGGGGAAGGAGGTGACTCACGACCCAGAGGTGGAATAGGAGAAGGAGAATAGAAAGGGGTCGACTCCAGAAAGGTAACATCTCGAGACAACAAACCGACGAAGTGCAGGACAGTAACACCGATACCCCTTCTGGTGTTGAGGGTAGTCAAGAAACACACATTTGAGGGCACGGGCATCAAGTTTAGTAACCTGTGGCCTGGTGTCACGCACGTAGCATACGCAACCAAAGATTTTAAGAGGCAGGGAGTGCCCAAGCAACAGAGGAGTTAATATAGACATAGGAGAAATACCACCCAAGACAGTAGATGGCATGCGATTAATAAGATAACAGGCCGTAAGAACAGCCTCACTCCAAAAATGACAAGGGACATGCATATGACATAGAAGAGCACAGGCTGTTTCCAAAACATGTCTATTTTTCAGCTCAGCCACCCCATTCTGTTCGGGAGTATCAAGACAGAACGTCTGATGAGAAATACATGAGTCAGGGAAAAATGTCACAGAGCAGTTCAAATTAGTAATAATCTGACTAATGGATAATAGATTAAAGGGATTAGTAGAAATATGCAAGACATTGTATAAA
Organism: Heliamphora exappendiculata; assembly: GCA_034768845.1. NCBI lineage: Eukaryota > Viridiplantae > Streptophyta > Magnoliopsida > Ericales > Sarraceniaceae > Heliamphora > Heliamphora exappendiculata. The sequence goes on along the minus strand of JAOTRH010107602.1, from coordinate 4,598 downwards.
GAGAGAGTAGGAGTTGGTGTCGCAACACCACAACCCTCAACAGCTAAGGAGGATGCATTAGCCACCAAAACACCAGCATGACCAGGAGTCAGCTTATAATCTGATAGAATACCTGATGATCCAGCCATGTGAGCAGAAGCGCCAGAATCAATAACTCAGGTGTGAGGGGTAGCTACACATGCAATAGGATTACCTGCAAAGGTGGCCGCTGATACCTTAGAAGAACTCGTTCTCTGTCTAATCTGACCATACATATATTAATCATATTCTGCAGTAGTTATCTCAACAACACGTCTAGTCGAGGTGGGTGCCCCCTGTGGACTGGGCTGGATATAATCCTGCTGACTAAAATCAGATGTGGTATTAGCCACCAGTGGGGACTTCCTATGTAGCTTGAACATTCACTGCGAATATGTCCCTGAACCCCGCAATAGTGGTATGTACGGGTCTCACGACCTCCTCCACGACCAGACTTGCTACCACTACCATGATCGCGGCCTCGACTGCTGCAGCTACCATAGATGCCCACCAAAGCAGTCTGATCAGAGATCTCAACAAAAGATGTACCAGAACCACGAGACTCATCCCGACAGGACGCCCGACTCACGTCGAAATGTCTCGAAGAGAGTGGGAATGTCTGCTCTAGCAAGGATTTGAAAACGCGCTGAGTCGAACTCGGAGTCTAAACTGGCCAAAAAACACACCACAAGAAGTTGCTGCCTCTGCTGAAACTGAGACAACTGATTCGTGAACGGAAGAAGACGATCAAACTCGTCATCTAAAATCTTAAATTGCATAAAGTGATCCTAAAGAGGCTTCCCGAACTGCTGGGACTGAAAGAAGCCTTTCATGACATTATATAGGCGGAAGAGATCATTAGTGGAGGAATAGATTGATTCCAACGAGGACCAGATCTCTCGCACAGTATCAGTATTGGCCACCAAAGCCTGAACGGAAGGATTCATCGAGTTGAGCAACTGACTGAATATCCGGGCATCATCCCGGGTCCAAATCTGGAAGGTCACTGAAGTCTGTGCTGGAGGGTCATCAAACAGATGGAAATCGAGCTCCATGCCTTGAAGCGACTTAATAACACTTTTCTTCCATAATGCATAGCCATGGGCACCATTAAGTTTCCGATTAACCAACCGTGTGAATGAGGAGAACACCTCTGTGATACGCTGTCGTCCAGCTTCAACCTGGGATTCGTGGGTCACGGAATCCTCTGACTTTCTTGTTCATCAACAAGGGAACTAAAAATACCATGAACTACACGTCTCAATCCACACGGAGGTACGAGAAAGTACCACACCAGACCCTCACAGGATCAGGGAACCAGCAGACATCACTGTTAGGGAAAGAGAATCTGGTCGCACTGGTTAGAGATCTGTCGGAGGGCTAGGAGTGAGCTGCAAGGCTTGAAAGGAGCTTACAGAAGTCGGCAAGGGCCTAGAGTGGGTCGCCTGTGGTCGCCGGTGCCCCTAGGATGGTTGATGGTGGTTGACGTCACTCCTAGAGGGACTGACAAGGGTTGGCGACCTCCCTGGTCGCGTCGACCGTGGACGACGGTACCTATGAAGGGGCTAACGAAGATCGGCGAAGCCTCTGAAAGGATCGACGAGGTTTAGCGAAGCTTGCTAGAGACCCGAAGAAGGTTGGCGCAGCTTTTGGAGTCGCCGACGAGGGTCGACGGTTGTCGGCGCAGGCTCCTGGAGAGCCGATAGTGGTTGGCGAGGCCTTCGGGGTTGCCGACGGTGGTCGACGAGGTGGTCTGACGGTCGGGTTCTTGTGGTTAACGGCTAGGGTTAGGGTTTTGCTACTGTGGCTAGGGTTTCGTGGTGGCTACGGTTTTATGACTCTGATACCATATTAGAATAAGAGAGAAAGAATACGGAAAAGCGTGTGTCCTCATTGTGAGACGTACACACATTTATCAAGTAATGAGAGCATACAGTAAATACTGTGGGCATTCCCACAGGATATTATTGATACGTAATATACTTAACAGTTGGGTCAGGCTCAGGTGCCGGGTCAGATGAATAATGGGGCAACGTTGAGCGTCGACATTCATACACAAAGCCAGGTTTGAATCGTTCAAGAGGAGGAGACAAATCATCAAAATGAGGAAGAGCAGTGATCTCAGGCAATGATACTACATGAGTAGAAAAGAAAGACTAATTTTCAAAGAAAACAACATAACAAGAAATACGAAATCTGTTATAGCTTAGATCATAACAAACATAACATTTGTGTGAGTTAGTATATTCCATAAAGGCACATTTTACAGATTGAGCAGAAAGTTTGTGTCTTTCATGTGATGGTAAATGAACAAAGTAAACACAACCAAAAGTATGCATATCAAGATAGTTGGGATTGTTAAATATATTTAGTATTAATAATATCCTGTGGGGTAGCCCACAGTATCTGCTGTATGCTTTCAGTGCTTAATAAATACGCGTGTACATCTCATAATAAGTATACTTGCTTTTCCATATTCTTTCTCTATTTTCTAACATGCTATAAGAGTAATGAAACTCTAGCTTATCACAAACTCTAGCTTTCACCAGAACCAACCACCACTTAACCCTAGCCGCCGACCACCAGACCCTCGCCGTCCCCCGCCGTCGTTGCCGACCCTCGTCGGTCTTCTAGGAGCTCACGCCGACCACCGTCGGCTACCCCAGAAACGTGCGCTGACCCTCGTCGGCCTTCCAGCGCATCGATCTCCCTCGTCAACCCCTCCAGGGGTGACGATGACCTTCGCTGGACCCTCCTACGGTGGCTTCGACCCTCGTCAGTCCCTAAAGGAGGGGACGTCGCTTCCCGTCAGCCCATTTAGGGCCTCCGGCGACCCTTGTTAGCCCCTCTAGGGCCTGTGCCGACCACTGACAAGCCCTTCTCTGCCTCCGACGACTATTGTTAGCCTCTCCAGGGCTTGCGACAGACTTTTCTTGACTATTGTAGACCCTTGCAACAGACTACTGACGGCCCTTGCGACAGACTACTGTAGACCCCTTCACAGTCACTCAGCTTGACTTTTCTCTCTCGTTCCCTCACTGCATCAATTTGCCAGTGTAGCTCCATGGTGTCTGCGAGTTTGATGATGCTTGGAGGGTCCAGTGTGGTTCTTTGTTATACCTCTGTGTGGATTGAGACTTGTGTTTTCTTTTGTGGTATTTTTTTGGTCCCCTTGTTGGTAAACAAGGATGTCAGAGGATTCTGTGACCTGTGAATCCCAGGTTGAAGCTGGTCGGCAGCGTACCACAGAGGTGTTTTCCTCATCCACACGATTGGTAGATCGATGACTTGATGGCGCCAACAGTTATGCATTATGGAAGAAAAGTGTTATGAAGTCGCTTCAGGGAATGGAGCTCGATTCCCACTTATTTGATGATCCTCCATCTCAGACCTCAGCAACCTTTTGGACCTAGACCCGGGACGATGCCCGGATATTCAGTCAGCTACTTAATTCAATGGAACCTTCCGTTCAGGCCTTAGTGGCTAACACTGATACCGTACGAGAGATCTGGTCCTCATTAGAGTCAATTTATTCATCTACCAATGATCTTTCCCGTTTATATGACGTTATGAAAGACTTCTTTCAGTCTCAGCAATCTGGGAAGCCACTTCAGGATCATTTTCTGCAATTCAAGGTTTTGGTAGACGAGTTTGACCGGCTCCTTCCATTCACGAATCAGTTGTCCCATTTTCAGCAGCAGAGACAACAACTACCGGTGGTGTGCTTCTTGGTCAGTTTGGATTCCGAGTTCGACTTGGTGCGTTCTCAGATCCTTGCCAAGGCAGATATTCCTACTCTTTTCGAGACATTCCGACGCCTAAGTTGAGCATCTCGTCGGCATGACTCTCGTGATCCTACTGCATCTCCGGTTGAGGCATCTGACCAATCTGCTATAGTAGGTATTCATGGAAACCGCAGCAATCGAGGCCACGGTCGTGGTCGTGGTAATGGTAGGTCAGGTCGTGATGGTGGTCGCGAGACCCCTATGTGTCATTATTGCGGGATTAGGAGGCACATTCGTAGTGAGTGCTACAAACTTCATGGAAAGCCCCCATTGGTGGCCAATGCCACATCCGATTTCAATCAGCCAGACTATATCTAACCAAGTCCTCAGGGAGCATCCAGCTCAGCCAGACGAGTTGTGGAGATGACTGCAGTAGAGTACGACCAGTACATGTATGGACAGACTGGACAGAATGCGAGTTCTTCTGAGGTACCAGCAGCCACATTTACAGGTAATCCTACTGTATGTGTGGCTATCCCCCACACTTGGGTTATAGATTCTGGCACTTCTGCTCACATAACTGGATCATCAGGTATTCTCTCTTATTACAAGCCTACCCCTGTGCATGCTGGTGTTTTGGTGGCTAATGGATCTTCCCTAGCTATCAAGGGTTGTGGTGTTGCGACACCAACCTCTGCTATCTCCTTATACAATGTCTTGCATACCCCTGATAACCCCTTCAATTTACTATCCATCAGTCAAATTACCTTTGATTTGGGTTGTTCAGTGACATTCTTTCCTGATTCTTGTATTTTTTAGGATCTTTCGACGAAGAGGACTATCAGTAGAGGACGG
>JAOTRH010107591.1:0-14084 GCA_034768845.1 Heliamphora exappendiculata | reverse complement strand
ATTAGTTAGTATAATTTTATTAAATTAAATTTTAAAGCATATCTCATATTTTTTACATAATTAATACAAAAATTATCGATGCAATTAATTTTTCTCGACACCTAAGTTCTTGTTTGCTAAACATTTTACGCATTTTTAAAACATTTTAAAATTTATTCAGTTCTTTTTTTCTACAACAATGCTCTTTTAGTATATATATAATTTTAGACGTATTCATTTTTTACGAAAAGACTAAAAGACTAAAAGTCTTCTAATTTTCAAGCGAGGTTTTTTGTGTTTTTTTTTAATTTTAAGTCAAAAGACAAAAAAAAATCTAATTGAGACATTTAGCATTACCCTTTTTTATTATATTTTTATGATCAAGATTATTTATTATATAGTATTTATTAAGTAAATTATTTGTGCAAAAAATTAAATTAATCAAACATTAGTAACTTTATGAGTAGTTCACATTTGTTAAAATATAAATGAATAGTAATATAATTTTACAAAAAATAGTGATAAATAAATATAATCAAATCATATAATTACAAATATCAAATTAATTTAATTTTTTATGTGAGTAATAAAATTAATAAATATTATAAAATAAATAATTTTTATTAAAAAATATATTTAAAAACAAAATATTCAAAGATCACAATATTGTGCCGTGCTTGATTTTATTTTATTTTATAATATTTTTATTTGAAGCATCTATTTCGGTCATTTCAACTCTCGATAAGAAATCTCCTTTTGATCAAAAAATTCTATAGTGATTTTTGGAATATGTAGCATTACCTTTACTGAAATAATATTGCACTCTCTTCTATTTAATTGTTGGCGTCATATTCTCTTTTTCTGTATTAACAATGCTAAAATCATTAATACAACTTACTTACATTGTGATTTTATTTTTTTAATATTTCACATATATGCTTTCTTAATATTTCACTGACGACTAAGGACACGCAGACACACTCCTCCATTTTCTCTAGGCTTATTCCCACCACCACCACCACCACCGTGATCTCCACCACAAATCACCATCACCACCGCCGCCACCCAACAAACCCAGAATTTCCACCAATTTGTGCCCTCAAAATCGTCACATGGTTCTCGCGCCCTCAAAATCTCCAAATCCCCTTTTGAAACCTCGGATCGACACCAATTTGCAAGTAAAAACCATGACGATTTCTGTAAGTGAAATCGAAACTTTCTATAACACCCTTAAGGACTCCCATTTTCACCACCATCGAAACGATGCCCTCAAAAACCCGAGATCTTTTTTAATAATTGAGGAAAAGGCCAATTTGTCTAAGAGATCAAACAAGAAAAGTGGAATCCGACAATAGCTCCATACTCAAATCTGATGCCTTGCGATGGCGACTCAAAATTGATGGACGAGATTTTGGAGAGAGCGGTGGAGACATCGCTCGAACACAACAATATACGAACACAACAATCACTGGTCAGTTGTGTCAGCATCGACTTCGTCGGCTATTTCCCCTTGCTCGACCTACCAGCTCCGCCACCAGATTTTCCTCCAATCGTCCCAATGGGGACCGAGTTTGACCCAATGACGACGGCACCGCCAAAGTCGAAGGTTTGTTACAACAGTAGTAGGCGCAGTAGCTACGGGTATCCGAGTTTGTTTAATCCACATCTACGGTTGCTTTGGTCCGATCCCTAACCCTAGATGAAGCAGTAAAGTGAACGTCTTCCTCCTCCATCGCTTTTCAAAAAAGTCCATAACCTCCTACTTCTCTCTCCCGCAAACATTGTCTTTTACATTTTAATTAAAAAAATCAATTTAATTGCAAAGGTAAAATAGTAAAAAAAAATTAAAAAAATCAATTTAATTGCAAAGGTAAAATAGTAAAAAAAAATTTCATTAACCGCGTTCGTTCGACAAATTTGACAGGTAATGTCAACGTCATTTCAGTAACCTTAGAGGTGATTCCTTGAACAAGCTTAAATCTCATGAGAGGTAAGTGTAATTTATCCTAAGTTTTAAAATTAGCTTGGCCTTTATAATGTTGAGGCTATGAAAATGATGCTATGTTCGGAGTGTCTAAATTTTTTATTTTTTATTGTTTAGTGAATTTTAAAATATTGGTGAAAAAGTTATTTTTCTAATTTATAATAACTAAAAAATAAATAAATAACCAAATATAAGTTTTTTAGTTCTGACTTATTTTTTAGTGATTTATTTTTGGTTGACCTCAATCCTCCTATGATCACTTTGGAATTTAAGAAACTTTTCTGAGCTGACACCAAATGAACATTTGGACGCATTGAGCCTCAACTTATAAGCTTTTAATATGTCAAAAGTCCATTAAAAATCATTCAAGTGGCGATTTGACTATTTACTTTTTACCACAATGTCGTATATATAGACTTTCATTGTGTTTCCAATGAGCTTGCTAAATATCTTTGTAGCCAGTGCTAATATGTGGCACCATCATTTTTTAGGCCGAATGGCAATACTTGGAAGCAATATATTTCTCGTAGGGTGATAAAAGTCATTTTTTTATGTTCAGGAGTTACATTGCTATCTGGTGATATTCCTGATAAGCATTAGGGAAACTCATTCTCTAATGTTCGGCAATGGCATTCATAAGCTGATCTATCAATGGTAAAGGAAAATGGTCTTTTGTCCTAGTCATATTTAGGTATGTGAAATCCACATAGACTCACCATTTTCTATCTTTATTTTTAACCACCACCGTATTAACCAACCAGTTCAGATAATACACATCTTTAATCGCTTTAACCTTTGACAACCGCTTTACTTCTTTGGTTACGATGGTTGCACAATGAGTGGTTGTCTTTTTTCGTTTCTTCACAACAGGCTTTTTGGATTGATCCACGTTAAGTCAATGATTAATCACCTCATGATCAGCTCTTAGCATTTTGTACGGTGTTCAGGCGAAGACTTCTTTGTTTCTCATCAAGAATTCGAGAAGCTCGAATTCTTCCTGCTCGGTAAGATGGTACCAAGCAAAAAGTATCTCTCTTCGTTGTCTTTGCTTATTCAAATTTTCTTTAAGCCTTCGATCACTTTATTCGCTTCTCGTTGGCAATAATCATCTATGTTGGGCCTTTCTCTTGCCTCATTTTTTTATGCTTTGGGGGGATGATTCAATTCCTTTTACTGCACCGATAAAATATTATCGGGCAACTCGTTGGTCGCTTTTCTGCTCCATCACCTCTCTTTCCACCCGAAACGTTAGGGATTGATAGAAAGTCGAAGGGACAATCCCTAGGCTATGGATCCACATTCATCACATTATAACGTTGTGCGTCGAGGGCAGGTCTAATATTAAAATTTTGGTTTGTCATAGTGGGCCCTAATTTCACAGGAACCGTGTCCTTCCCAAGGAGGCAAATCGAGAATCTTAAAGCACTAACTTCTTGAAAAGGCTATAGTGTATAATGTCGACAGAACTGCCTTGGTCTACTAATATTTTCATCATATCATGTCCTACTATTCGCTAAGTTAAGATGAAACCGTCGTTATGAAGGAGTTGTATGCCTGTGAAGTTATCTTCGTAAAAAAGTAATCATATCCCGAGTAGGCCAATTTTTGTATTCTCCTTTGTCCTTTGACGTTTCCGTCCTCCACTCCCTTAGCATGCACAAGTGTTCTCACTTGATGTTGAACTTCTGCCTCACTAATCGGTTCCGTTATACTATGGATAACTCTTACTATGCCCAGAGGGCCTCATTATGTTTGATTTCTTATTCTAAGCATATTGTTATTCGTGGGACAATGTTTTTTTCTCGGTCGACATACTTAGAAAGGTGCCCTAATTGTATCATCTCTTCTAAGTGCTTTTTAAAGGTTATACAATCCTCCATAAGATGCTTGTGGTCTCGGTGATACAAGCACTTTTTATTTGGTTTCTCCTCCTCAGATCCCTCAATAACTTGGGTTGGCATTGAAAATAGGGCTTTTTTTGTGTTTTTAAGAGTTTGTGTAAGGACTCCTTAAACACTATTTGTAATGCCCAATAAACTTTTGATTCTTTCTGCCCTAGAATCTCCTTCTTCGGCTTGGGCTCCTTTTTGTCCCATTCTTTCTTTTGGGGATGTTTCTGTTAGGGATATATACTAAAAGTCATACTCTTGTATAATGAATTTTAGTATTTATTTTATTCATTAATAAAATTTGTTAATTTAATTTTAATAAGAATCTGTATAAGGTTATAAACAATATTTGCACTGTATTATTTATTTAATATTATGTATATATGTCTTTTATTCTATATAGTAGATGATTCGGTGTGTAGAGTACGACTTATACACAGAAGATCGAATTATCGATTATTGTAAGTAAATGGGTTAGATTGGATAGGTTGAGTAAAAAATAATAATAATGAGAGTAGGGTGGTTGTGGATTATATTTTTTTAATCCGCTATCAACCCAACTCGTCTAAGTATATATTAAATATTAATTATCGTATTTTTCCATACGAAGAATCTCAACATATATATATAATTCATAAAGAATAAATTAGAACATTTATTATTTTAATTAGTACTTTATATATTGTGAGTATTTTTTTTCAATAAACATGTAATGTAAATTTAATTGTTAGAAATATTTAATTATATTATTAATATTATTATTGAATTACTACTATTATTTTTAGTTAGTATTTTGTTTGATGTATTAAATACGATTTTTTAAAAAAATTACAATATGTTTAATTTTTTTGAAACAAATTTTAAGAAAATAATATTAAAATTTTATAACTTTTTAACCCACCAAACCGCCTAAATCGTGGGTTAAAACCGTCAAAAAATATTACCCAACCCGGTGATTTTGATGATCAGTGTAACCCACCAAACCGCCTAAATCGCGGGTTGAAACCATCAAAAAATATTACCCAATCCGGTGGTTTTAATTATCAGTGTAACCCACCAAACCGTTTAAATCGCAGGTTAAAACCTCCAAAAAAATATTACCCAACCCGGTGGTTTTGATGATCAGTGTGTTGATGGTTGGTTGAAATTTTTTTCTCCATCTGCCCCAACTCAACCCGCGCACATCCCTAATCACAATATTAGATGGAATTGGACTGACATTCAGTAGGGCCGTAGCATAGTTTTTTAATATGTTTGTCTTGATTATGAAAAATTATATATTTTTAACTCACTGTGCTAGTACACTTTATCTATATTGAACATGACTGTCTTTGGATAATTAATTTTATACTGACTGCATAAAATAATTAATACTTCATGATTATTATGAGTGCTTATACTTTTATTCCTGAAATAATTAATAAACACATATATTTAGTGTTTGTTATCTTGATTTATAAAATATTGAGATATTTTATAGGTTAATAAACTCAGAGAATTGAATAATAACATTACGTATATGATAAATATTAATTATTAATGAATTTCACATCCCAGTACATGAATTGATAATACTCCCCAAAAAGCTTGTAAGTTTTTATTATGTCAAACTCTGTAGGTGGATTTTGTATCCAATATATAAAATAAGTTAAGTGAAAAGTCTTAAAAAAATTATAAGTGGTCGATTAAATAAAATTGTCAATAGTCTAATTTAATTGATGAGTATTTATAATCATAATATAGAAAGAATCATTTAATAACATGGAGTTTGAAATTATTTTGAGATAAGGTCGAAAGTACATTTATAATCTTTAGTAGTGCGAATTATAATTTATGAATTAGGAATTTAATTTGAACTGAATTAAGTTTTTCCTAAATTACATAAGGAGCCCAAATTTTATTTGCTCCTTAAGTTCCCGTCTTAGCCTATATATACACCACTTAAACCAGTTGGTAGTTAGGGTTTTTCAATTCAAACGTGATATTGAGAAAAAGGAGCAGCCAAGTTAGGGTTTAATCACAAAAATCAAAGCCCACCTTCTGTTTGTGATTAGGTGTATGAAAATATGGAAGAAGGTTTTAGGTGCAATTTGTTGAGGTCACGCTTTGCTCGCTTAACTTATATATTCCTCAACCTTGGTGTAATGCTCAATCTCACCATAAGCTCAAACATGCTTGGTACCATCTTCTTAGTTACGGAATGCCTTAGCCCGCTCTACGATGGCAGACCTATCTTAAACGGTGCTACAACCAACTGCTCGCTGCAATCATCGATCTAGTTGTAGATTTCTTAATGTCGTCGGGTATATTACGTATAATTTATGCGTCGTCCTTTCAAAGTAACAAAAATCTATCCATGCACTTAGGGTGTCTATTGTTGGTGATAAACCTGGCCGTAAAAGTTTCAGGCAATTGCTTTCAAATGGTCGTTGATTGTGGTATGAGTTTAGGGAACCAACTTAAAGCTATATCCCACAGGGTAGATGGGAATATCCTGCAAAACAGTACGTCATTCCCACTCTAGAAAGTCATGGCCTATTGGTAATTTTGTATATGGCTCATCAGGTCCAACTTCCCAGTGCACATCTTGAATTTTTACAGGGAGAACTTTTTGGAGGGATTAGCATTTTTGATCTTTTTGGATAGATGTGATATTGAAATTTGTTTTAGTGCATTTCTTGCCACATTTTTACTCGTCTGGCCTCCAACCTAGAGGATCATAACACCCACCTCTTTTCTAGCAACTTGAACATCCTGCTCGGCTGTTTCCCCATGTTGATGAGCTTATCGAACACTTGGCTCTTCAAGGTCCGCTTCTTATCTTGCACTTTTTTTACTTTCTCAAGATTTGGGATTGACGACCTCCACTCTTTCGTCTTTGTGGATGGTTCTGACCATTAGATTCTCAGGCTTTGATATTCTCTAAGTCCTTCTCTTGCTCAGGCACATCGTGTCGCTTTGTTTGGGAATTCCTCTCTGAATGATTAAGGCTACCAATAATTTGTCGGAGCTCATCCAGCTCCCGATCTTGGCGTTGTATTCTTTTTTCTAGTTCATCAATAATCGTGTCGCGATGTTTGAACCTTTCCTCCATTTTTTCTCGCACAATGCGTGATGAGTGCCCTCAATTACTCTTGGAGGTAGAGTACTGTAACTGCCTAGCCTGTTGCCAGGTTTAAGTTCAAAACCTTCGCATTTTGCAAGGAGGCCTGGCTCGGTGAGTGGGGCAAAACGCTCAGGGATGTCACCGATGTTGCCAAGGATCATTCATTTCCCATAGACAGTGCTAAATTGTGCATGTAAAAATTAGCACAACCAAGTCAACTATTTGACGCTCGATAACAAGAGATTTATGCCAAACTCACCATATTGCTCTTGAGATGTACGTTTCCTTTTAACTTTTACGCTTTCTACTCTAAGTCGAACTTGCAAGAGCTTGTTAGTACTTTCTAGCCAAGATTTGACCAGAAACCACTCTGACGCCCAAATCAGGATTACCCTAAGATTTTATGTAACAAATTTTGTTTATTTTGTAGCAAACCTCCCCCCCCCCGAGCATGTTTATTTATTTATAGGTGTCATCCTTATCTTTCCTAACTTTGGTTTGATTTTGAATTCAACTGTTTTTGTTCCTCGCATCCCTGAAAGTCAGGGATATTCTTTTATCTCGCTGGCTTTTCCGTTTTGGTTGGAAAAGTTTTCCCTTTTCTTGGGGTTTTCTCTTTGCAGCCATACGATTTTAATTCGGTGATGAGATTTGGATTCTTGAAGCACGAGTTAATCTATGGCTGAATAACGAATTGATCGAAAAAGCCTTATATTTGTTGTAAATATTAAATTCAATTGGCCATTATTCAAGAATTGATTTCTAAATTCAATTGGCAATTGAATTCCAGATTTAATATCATTCATTGGCAATTGATTTTCTTCATGAATCTCTCATGATTACTCTCTTGAATTCTGGTGTAATCCCCAAAAGAGAAGTTTTATATAAGAACTTCTCTGGTATTCTGCATGAGGTGAAGAGGTGAGTGAAAAATAGAATACAAGAATGAGAGAATACAAATTTTGATACAGTAAGTTGTGTGAGAGAGAAAGACAGACGAGGTACGTTCGAGTAGCCGATTTGTGAAGGTGTTCCAACGTTTGGGTTAGCCGTTTTATCTTGGGAGAGTGACGCTGGTGGAGAAACCTACAACACCCTTGGCAGGCGGTGAATCATTCATAAGAAAACTGCGTTTGCAAGACTCTATTTGCGTATTCTTTTCATATTATTTTCTACTTTTTCGTTTTTTGTAAATTCAGTTTATTGTAATCGTTGAATGTTAATAAACATGTATTTTTTTGACCATCGAACATATCTTGTATAATATTTCCAACAATATTTTTCCGTTGTCAATCAAAAAGGCCTCTCTGCCCATTTGGATTGGTTTTCCAAGCTCTCTAGGTTATTATTTTGGGCTACATCCTTACTGCTCAATATGTTCAGCATTCGCCAAAAATGTCACGGCCCTTTTATTTGATTTGAGGCAAGATTCGGGCTAGGCCCAGTTTTTGTCCTCCTCCATAAATCACAAACAAAGCAAAGCAAAGCAAAAAATGAAAAAAAAGAAAAAAAAAAGAAAGAAGATAAAGAAAAACTTAAGAGAGAAATAAGAGATAAATCTAGAAATTGGTAAACCAAAGTAATTACTATCATAACCCCTCTAAAACCAAAATATTTTAATTTTTGTGTCGTAGATAATGAATTAAAACTCGGCAGATATATTTCAAATAACATGAGTGTTTGGCAAAGGTATTGCTTGTATTTTTTAACTTTCTACTATTAATTTTAACTATAAATTATAATATTTTTTAAACACTCACAACTTATGCTACAAACTATAATTATTTTTTTTTCTATTTCAATTACAAGTTACAATTTTTACCAATCACTTACAACTTCTATTATAAGCTACAAACTATAATCTACTAGTTTCATCAATGACAAACACCACGAACATAATAGATCGGGTTTCTCTCATTGGGGCCCGCCATGTGATTTATGTTGGTATTGATAAATTCTCCATGGAAATGTCTCATTCAATAACAGAAAATACAAGAATTATATCATATTTATTTTGTGGAATTTTTAAAATAATGATCTTAGTACATTTATTTGATGATAACATACATTAACTATTATAATCGAGTGGGCAATAATTGAGAACGGTTTGTCCAACCCATTTTAAGAACAGTAATACTATGCATATAAAAAAAATACTTAGAAAATTATTCAGAATCTAAAGTTGGTTGTTAAGATTCACTTGGAGTGTATCACAAATTCTATTAAATATGAATTTACACCCTACAGATCACTTTCGAGATAAAATTTTGAGTATTTTTTTAAGTACATAGACTTTTTCTTTTCAGCAATAAGAATTATAGAGAAATCATTCCTAACACAATGGTCATGATCAGTTGAAAAACTATTTTATTTGTATATTTAGTACTTGAATTATTATAAACTAGTCACTGTGCACATGGGTAGAATGTGCAAAATGCATGTTTTAATAATCAAATTAATTGTTAGAAGTTACTGATTATTTTGACATATTTTTAAATTTGAAAGGGCATTATGGGAATGTAAAAATTCATACGCTTCAGTATGGGAGAGATACTAAGTGGGCGCTCTCTTTTTATAGAATAGTATAGATTAGATTATTAGTGTAGTTTTTTTTTCTCTTTTTGTACCTAAGACGTTTGATAGAGAATAAGATAACCCGTGGATGAATAGCACATTATTTAGTTTGACATTTTTAAATGAGATTAAATTTAATAGATGTATAAAAATACCTTTCTATGAATTTTGTAAAATTTCAAACAAAAAAAAAGTTAAGAATATTTGGCAATGGATAGAAGCTAAAATTGGTCACGTGTAAGTAGACATTCGACAGCGACAAATATTTGGCAAGATAAAAATTTGACAAAAATTAAAGATTCGACAAAAATACTCAACTTCAATCCCACTCTAATTGATCTGAAAACAACATATATTGGCCCTTATCGGTGGAGGGGTAGCTAGGTAAACATCTTGGCATTGAGGGCAATTCAATAATTTGATATTTTCTCGTGAAATTGAAAGAGTCCTTGAGTTAGGTTACAAGCATCCAGAGAATGGGGAAGGGGAAGTCCATCCCACATGGATGTATTAAACTATAGACTTTGTTTGTTAATCTATTTTAAGTTAATTTCTTAATTCTTTTGTTTAAAGTTCAAAAAGTTAAAAAACTTGGTTTGACAATTGTCAAGTTTTAGCCCTTTTTTTAGCATTTAGCCTTTTTAGTTTTTTTTTCTTCAAAAAAATTCCAATTTTAACCTTATTTGTTTTTTTTATTCAACTATAAATTAAGAGTTAAGAAACAAATGTTAGCAAAATTAAAAATCTGTGTTTCGCCAGTTGGAACAAGCAGCCCGTGAACAGTAATTGAAGGTTAAATAGAACAAGCAGTCCATCAAAAGCAAGGAGCATTTCGGAGAACAATTTCCTACTCTTCTTGGCCGATTTGTCAAAACAGTTTCGGCAAAAACTGTTTTGACCGAACAGTTTTGGGTTTTTGCCTAATCGCATTTTAGAAAATTCACAAGGGAGCTTTTTCAGCTTGTTTAAAAGTTACCCAATACCTGCCCCAAACGAAAATTTTTCTTTTAAAGCTTAAAGTAGTTTTAAAAAAAAATTTAATTTAAAATTAAATTACCAAACGAAACCATAATATAAATGCATGGTTTATATAATTGAACTTTTAAATCACATATTCACATGTATTATATATATAACATGGTTTGATAACAAAAATGCTTTCATTCCAATTTTAATAAGATGAAAATTTTGTGACCACTCATTTTTAATCTACGGATGCAATATTTTGAAATGAATCTCATCATTTTTATATAAAACCAAATGAATTGTAAATTCAAAAATGTCGGTCAAATACAGATCTACTTTTAGGGTGACCCACTTAGCATGCATCATTTAATTTTATTTCTTAAAAATATTATATAAGTAATACTGCATAATAATCTAAAGTATTTAATATTTTTTTCAACAAAGTCATAAATTTATGCTAATAGCATTTATGAGTTTAATTTGAAACTCATGCGATCAGCCCAAAAGCGAAAGGCTAACCCACAGCCCAAAAGCCAGGCCCAACAAGGCGAATCGGGGCAGTCGGGGTACTCGTCGTAGCGCTTAAGGTTAAGCTGGCCCAATCTTTCAAGCTCGACCAAATACATGTTGGAGGTCCCGATCATGGCAAAATGGCGCATTAAATGCGATTAGACAGCCGAGCTCAGAACGTCAATGACAACACCACATCTGTATGCTTCTGCATTGAATGACAACTGACACGATACAAAGTAGCTAAGCAGCACATCTACATCACAGAAAGCACTGCAGACAGTCCCGAAAAGGAAAAAAAAGAAGAGATCTTTCGCCAAAGATTGACTTGGGAATTTTTTCTTTTCCCGCTAAATCCCAGGTCACCAACTCTCGTCAAAACTGAACACGTAAAATCACTCATTTCCCGCTAAATTCCATACAAAAGCACCATAAATACCAAATTGAAATACAAGGTACATAGATACAATCTCTCTTATAAAAACTCTATTAAATTTTTTTTTAGAATTTCTAGTATTCACCCTATCATTAACTGACTTAAGTATTGGAGTGACTTTCTGGCAAAGTTGTCGGCCAATCTTTCCTTTTTTTTCTTATCTGCATGAGCGATCAAGCCAACGAGCATAAAAAACCGGGCTCAGTTCTTTTTCTTCTCTAAATCGAAATCACCCCATACAGAAACTAAACAAGTAACTACAGAATTTTTCTATTTTTTACACTAGAACAAAACTTATTTTACATGAATTACATGAAAAACATTAATATTACATTATCATAAAATTAATTATTCATAAAATTACCCATAATTTTATTCATATTTCAAATAAATACTTTAAATTATTTAAAATGTAACTCATATTATACACGATTTAATTTTATTTATTCATTTAAAATTATGAATAAAATCATGCGTAAATTTTTTAACCATATGCAGTATTACTGCATGAAAAAAAACGTGGCTTCACTTGAAAGGAGCGCAAGAATATCCATTGCAGAGACCGGTGGTACTGCTGTATGGGAACAAAGAAACGGGTCGACTCGGTGGTAACTCAGGAACTGACCTTTCCGAGTTTAGAAACTCCACCACCTCCTCCATCGTCGGCCTCCCTCTGTTCTCGTTTAGTGTGCAAAGCAACCCGATTTGCAGAACCCGAACCGCTTGGTCCGTTTTCACCACCGCGCCCATCCTCCGATCCACCACTTTCTCCTTCTCACCCGTCTCATGCTTCGCCCACGCCAGCTCCAACAAATCCATCTCGCCCGGGTCGGACCTCCTCCTCCCGGCCACCACCTCCACCACAAATACCCCAAAATCGAAAACGTCCGCTTTCTGACTCACCACCGCTTCGAACCGCCTCGACTCGTTCGAGTCAAGAACGAACCCAAAGTCGCCAAGTACCGCTCTGAAGCTCACATCAAGGAAGACGCTGGTGGTTTTGACGTTCTTGTGAGCGAGTTGTTTCGAGTGAAGGAAACTCAGCGACTCCGCGACGTCTCTAACGACCTTCAAACGCCGAGTCCACGGCAGCACACCCACTCCGAACAACCACTTGTCGAGGCCGCCGTTATGAAGATAATCGTAGACGACGACGGTTTCGCGGTTGTCGTAGAACCATCCTCTCACCGGAACCAAATTCGGGTGACGGATTTTACTGATCGCTTTGATTTCCTCCGCCATTCGCCGTCTGTCGAGTCCCTGTGAGTTCAGAAACTGAGTCGAGAATCGCTTCACGGCAACTTGGCAGCCGTTCGAGATCGTCCCTTTGTACGTAACACCCCTCGCGTCTCGACCCAGTTGTTGTAACTCACTGAAGCACCGAGTCGCCGACTGAATCTCGGCGATAGTGAAGCGGCGGGGCTTGTTCGGCGGCCTCGGTCGATGTTTTTTCTCAGGGAGCACGGCAGCGTCGGACGAGTTCTGAGCCGTAGGCTTTCCGTTGAAATAAAGGTTCAGCAAAACGACGCAAACGAGTACGACCACAGCTGAAAATATCAAAAAGCTGCTAGGCGTTTTTCTGTGAGCAACTTCCTCGTGTTCGAGAATGATCTTGCTCTCACAAGTTTCGGTTGAAGGGACACGAAGAACAGCTTGACTGACCGATGTGAAATTCCAAGAAAGTATGTTGTGGATTTGCGTGAAATTTCCGGTGGAAGCAGAGAAGCCGACGAACATGTACTCTTTCAAAAAAGGCGAGAGGTCAATAGGACCGGAGAAAACTGGTTTCGATAGGTAAGAATTGTAGTCGTCGCGGCCGAGAAAGATGTGGAGATATCGGCGTTGGCCGTCGTACTTAATCCAAGCTCGGTGGACGGAACCGTCCTTGAGGTAAACACCAACATCCGAGGCGTTGATGGTTTTGGACGAAACAATGCTGGCTAAATTGATGCCCACATGGTTGTCGTTAGGGTCGCCGAACTCGGGATTCTGTCGCGCGTCGAATTCGATTCCGACGGCTTTATAGTCGTCGTCGCAAACGTCGTTGAGCATGCCCAACCAGGGACCGGAACGTCCCACCGTGAACTCGTCCGGAGCTATGACGAAGGTGAGACCGCTGCCGCCGCCAATCCCGCCGGAATCTGAGGAGGTGGTGTTGAACTGAAACGAAAAGGTGGTTTCGAAGGAAGCTGGAGTTAGGGAAAGAGGATCGAAAAGGCGGATTTGGGAGGAGTGGAGCGCTCGTCCTGCGAGGTGCCTGAGATCTGCAACCTTACCGTTCTGTGACGCCTGATCAGGCGGGATTTGGATGCAACCCTTTTCATCGGAGAAGCTGGCACTGCCTAGAAGCCTAATATCGTGATGGATTTTGGGATTTCTAGGGCTAAAATCAGGGAAAGAGAGATGCTTGGTCACGATAATTGTAGGTCCAGTGGGTTTCCTACTCTTCTTAGCCGATTCAACGAGTAGTACTCTTGAATGTTCTGCTAATAAGATTTGGATTAGCAATATGATGGAAATGAGTGAACCAGACAATCCGAATAGGAAATTGTAGTGACCCATGAACGGAGATTCAGAGGAGGAGGAGGAGGTGGTGGTGGTGGTGGTGGTGGGTTGGCTGATGGAGAGAGATTTGGTGCC
>JAOTRH010107580.1:0-15528 GCA_034768845.1 Heliamphora exappendiculata | reverse complement strand
CCGTAAATATATACATGCTCGGTGATCCAGAAAATACATCTTTATTAACTTTCAACAATTACAATAATTTAAAATTATAGAAAAATAAAATTACAGAAATAACAGAAATAGAATTTGCAAACCAAGTCCTGCAAACGCAGTTTTCTTAAGAATGATTCACTGCCTACCGATGGTGTTGTAGATTTTCCACCGGCGTCACTCTCTCAGGATAAAACGGCTACACGATCGTTGGACACCACCAAGGATCGGCTACGAACGTACTCCGTCTGTCTTTCTCTCTCTTACAGCTTGTATTATACTCTGAGTTGTATATCTCTTTTTCTGTCTCTTCTTACCTCTGCTTCTTTCCTTTTCTCTTCTTCATTTGAATACGGAAAGATAACAGCATATATATAGACCTTCCATCATGTAGGGGTTTATAGAAAAATCAATAACAATGAGTGGTATTGATTTTCAGGATTTAATTACCAATTGAATGGCCAATTCAATTGCAATTGAATTCTGCTATTGAATTCTGGAATTCAATAGTCAATGAATTCACAAATTCTAACAGATCTTACAGTACAACCTTAGCCAACCCGAAGGAGTAAACAACTTATTCTTTCTTATCATAAAACGAGTTCGTTTGGAAGGATTTGTTACTTCTGATTACTATCATCTTTATCCAAAGTTTCTCGACATGATCCTTCCTCACATAAAAGAAGGAAAAATTGTGTATGTGGAAGACATAGCCGAAGGCCTAGAGAATGGTTCTGCAGCTCTTGTTGGGCTTTACTCTGGTTGCAATGTTGGCAAACATGTGGTGGTGGTTGCTCGTGAATGATGTTAATTGTAAATGCTTGTGGAGGATTTGTTGGGTTCGGAGCGACTCAACAAAGACGTTGAGACTGTTCGTAAAATAACTTAAAGAATAGATTGAGTAAATGGCATTTTGCAAGTTATGATCACTAAATTTTTTAGCTGAAACTATCTTATTTTTCTCACAGCTTTCATTTGCTATACTAGCGTGTTTAGAGTTGTATTAAGTTGCAGCAGATTAATGTACCTAATCATTGGGCAGGGTTTAAGGTTTATTTTTACCTGTGACATTCGTAACTAGTGATTTCTCTATGAATGAGCTATTTTGAAGGCAAGACGGTAAAAAATCATTAAAAATAATAATTTGTGATGTCATGATTGTCGCCCCGCTCCGTCTTTACATGTTCCATCCAAATTTTATAAAATTTTTCCGTTCCCAATAAGAAGTGGAACAAGAAGTGGAGCGTAGACCGCATTTGCTTTTTTTGTTTCGGTTTTTCTCGTTTCGCTTTCGATTATATAATTTATATATATATTTTTAATCTTTCACCATTTTAATTATAATGTTTATCAATTATTAGATTTTTTAATATATTATTTATAACTCATATTAATATTATTATTTATATAATTTTTTAATTATTTTCTATATATTTTCACCCTCACTATTTTTCAAGTTTTTTCTACCACGTCCTAAAAAAATAAACAACGAGAATGAAGGACCTAAAACCCGTCCCGCTTGCCATTCCTAGCCCAGGTCCCACAGAAGACAAGTGACCAGTAGAATGGATAAAGAAAGCTATGGTTCTAAAATGAAGGAGGCGCAAAAATATGAAGAGGAAAAGGTTTATTTTAGGGCTTGGCTTCTCTCCAGTTCTGTTTTGGGCTGGGGAGGTTCATTTAAAATTTTGTTGGACCTAAAATAAATATATTTTGATAATTTAAGTCATTTATTTTATTATTTTTAATTTATATATTATTATTATAAAAAATTAAATTAATTAAATATCCTTAACTATAAAAATAAATTACATTTATGTTAATAAAATAAATAATAAAATAGACATTACAATTTAATTTTATTAATACAAATGTGATTTATTAAGACAGTTAACGATATTTGATCAATTTAATTTTTTACAGTAATAATATATAAACTAAGAATAATAAAATATACAATTCAAATTATCAAAATATATTTATTTTAAGCCTAACAAAACTTTAATTGGACCTTTCCAGTTTATAACTGAACTGGAGAGAAGTCTCACTTTAATTTATGTGCCAGCTTCTCTCAATCCATTTAGATTTGTTTGGGTCTAAAATAAATATATTTTAATAATTTGAATTGTTTATTTTATTATTTTCAATTTATATATTATTACTGTAAATAATTAAATTGATCGGATATCTTTAACTATTTTAACAAATCAGTATTAATAAAAATAAGTTGTGATGTTTATTTTATTATTTATTTTATTAACACAAGTGTAATTTATTTTTATAATTACTGATATCTGATTAATTCGATGTTTTACTGTAATAATATATAAATTAAAAATAATAAAATAAATAGCTTAAATTATTAAAATTTATTTTTTTAAACCACAAAAAAACAAACTGGACCTCCCCAGTAATTGGAGAGGAGCCAAATCCTTATTTTATACATTGAGCCGAAAGAGTAACCTTTGCCAAAATAAGAAAGCGCGTATTCATCAAAATACAGTTTTATTGGGCTAAGATGCAAACAATATGCATATCAAACTTTATAATAAGTAAAGTGAAATTTATCTGTAATTGCACTTTCTTTAAATTTCATGTATTTTTTGAAGTTTACGTATTAATTGCACAGTTGCACAGTTGCACTAATTGTGTATAATATAATTTATTTGAATTTGTTACATAAATTTCTTAATTGATTATTTTAATTATTTTTAACTATTATGTTATCAACGAAATTTGTTTTTTTTTACCTGTTTCGGGTGAATTTTTTATAAACGTGTAGAAATAATCATAATTAGTTGAATATTTTTTAGAGAAATTTAAGGATTAATTATTTCTCTTAGACCTCGTAAAAGTTTTAGTTCTACTATATTTATTTTACTAGTTTTAGACCCATCATAAATTATGATAAAATTTTATTACTGATTTATTCATATTTAAAAATTTTAATTTTTTTTTCTACCATATTTAAAATTTAAATTTAAGAAACTTAAGCCATAGCAATCTAAATTCTATCCGCCGTCTCTATATTTCTCATTTCTTATCTTAGCAGTACTCTATATATATATATATATATACACAAAACTGAAGCTCTACCATCCCCTTGCTACCACCACCGCTGTCGCCCTTTGCCGCCGCCACCACCCAAACATCTGTTGGCTTCATGTCTGTCCTTATCCACCATCACTGCTTTTTTCCTCCGCCACCACCAAAACATCAATCGGCTTCATCCCCATCCTCCTCGCATGCGAACTGTTTATGAAAAGAGCAAAGCGTCGTCTTTCCTCGCCGTCATCCTCAACCGTAGACTTTCAACTGATACATGTATCAGTTGTGTTTGCGATGCAAGACCAGAAAAAAATATAAGACAGACTACCAACTAATACATCTATCAGTTGTATCTGTGATGTAGCGCTGACAGCGATGAGACAGAGGATGAAGATGGCGACGAAGTTAAGGTTATGGTTAATGCAGCGCGAGATTTTGGGAAAAATTTTTGGGACAAGATTTTTAATTTCTGTTTAGGAAGGAATTTGGTCAATACATCTTCTGAATATGTAGTTTAAGTGTATTTTCAGTAAATATTAATGTTGTGAGACTAATTTTATTAAAAAAGTTAAATGGGAGGATCAATCCTTAAATGTCAACTGATATTTGAGCTTTTGTCAAAATTTCTCTAGTTTTTAAGCACCCCCAAGGAAACATTATCGAGCATGACAAGGCCTATTTTGTGAATATTTTTTTGTGTTTAATGTTTTTTATAAATTAGTGTCAACAAATTGATGAATTAGTTCATTGGAAACAAATATGGAAGCACAAAAACATGAAGCAAAACAATTGAAAACAAGTTAGAGATGACAAAAAATAAAAACTTTTATAATTTTAAAAGTCAAATGTTGAGCGGAGTAAACAAAACTATTGGACAATACTTTTTTGATTTTTATTTTTTGTTTGAGTATCAAAGAAATTAAGTTACTTGGTTTGTTAGCTTTGATATTTTGTTTTGCAATTGTCTCCTTCTGTTTCTTGTTTTTCTTCTTCTTCTTTATTTTTACCACTTGTGTATATGGTATTGTTGAGTTTTGTATTTCAAAATTTGGGATATTTCGGTTCAAACGTGCATTCGACTGCTAATTATTTTAGTGCTTCCTATTTTGGCACGTTTCTAATGATGCTGTTAATTTTTTGGTTTCCTTTATTATTAACATTGGTGGAAAAGAATAGCCTAAATCGCTACTTTCTATTAAGGATTTATTCTCCTATCATAATTAGAATCTATTTACTAGTATAAATTAAGGTGTCAATGAGAGTTGTAGGACATATGAGAGAACGTCTAATACATAGTATAAGGCTCGATCAGTTTTAAAGACCTAATAGTGTATAGAGACGGTGAGACGCTCAGTTTGAGGCAACATATACTTTGTCAAGTTGAGAGTGATATTTGTAATTTATATTTTCATATAGTGGATTGATTGGTTCTTCTCTAGTGGAGATAGACAGTCAGTTGAACCACGTACTTTCTTGTGTTCTTAGTTGTTCCTATTTATTTATTAGGATTTTCAGCCAAATGTCTAAAAAAATAAATTTTAATGCGCAAGGTTCATCAACAAAAATTTTAATTCGCGAGATCTAATCACTTACAACATAGTTATATTTAACACAAACAGATAAATTTATATGTAATGCATGCAGATAAATTTATCTATCGTCTTGTTTTATGCAAGACAAATAAATTTATCTGTGTGCTTTATACGTGTTTTGAAAAGGTACAATGTTCTTTATACAGATAAATTTATCTGTATGCTTATTTATGCAAGACAGATAAATTTATCTGTAGATTTTATACATATTTTGAAAATATACAGATAAATTTATCTATTTTAGAGTCCAACTGAACCTCGCGCGTTAATTTTTTTGATGGTGGATGAAAAATAAAATCGATGCTACTTTAAGTACCTAAGACTAATTTTCTGTTATTTATTTTACTATTGTGGATTGAAACCTACGTGGATTTTCGTTTGGTTATTCAAATCAGTTAATCTTAATTTTTTAGGGATTCGTGCCCAAAAAATCTCAACAAGTGGTATCAGAGCCAACGGTTGTTGAAGATCAGAGTTCTAGTTCAAGGTTTAATCACAAGTTGCAGTAAAGATGATGAATATCAAGTATGAAATTGAAAAGTTCAACGGTAAAAATAACTTCTCCCTGTAGTAGAGGCGGAGAAGGATTTATTGATCTAGCAAGGGGTATCCAAGACGTTACTTGGCAAGGTAAAGAAACTAGAGAAGATGACAAACGACAATTGGGATGATCTTGATTGCAAGGCTGCTAGTTAGATTTGGTTGAATTTGGAAGACGAGATTATTCACAACGTGCTCGATGTAGAGACAACACATGAGATCTAAAAAAAGCTAGAAGATCTCTACATGAGGAAGAATCTGGCCAACAAGTTGTACGTGAAGAAACAACTATATGGACTAAAGACGAGGAAAGGTACAAAGTTATTGGAACATTTCAATACGTATAATATGTTCATCACACAATTATCTGGGTTTGGAGTGAAGGTTGATGATGAGGATAAGGCGATCGTCTTCTTGGCATCACTTCTAACGTCTTATATCATCTAGTAACAACATTGATGTACGAAAATGATACTTTAGAATTTGAA
Source organism: Heliamphora exappendiculata (assembly GCA_034768845.1). Lineage (NCBI taxonomy): Eukaryota > Viridiplantae > Streptophyta > Magnoliopsida > Ericales > Sarraceniaceae > Heliamphora > Heliamphora exappendiculata. The sequence goes on along the minus strand of JAOTRH010107580.1, from coordinate 9,842 downwards.
GAGGTCACTGGGGCTCTTTTATCATATAAAAAGATGAAGATGAACAATGAATCTGATGCAGAATGTGTGCTTGCACTAAGTCTGAGTCAAGTAAGGGAAAGAGCAGATCTAGTGAGCAGAGTTCCAACAGTGGTAAATCTCGGTCTACGTCATGTGCAAGAAGAGATGTAGAGTGCTTCTATTGTCACAAAACTGATCTGTTAGCCCAAAGACTTTTTTATTAGATTTTGATGATTTTAATAATTTATTTTCTTAATTAATTTGATTTAAAAATATTACATTTAATTGTTTTCAAACAAAATAAATGTTAACACTTCATGACAAATGAGTCGATATCTTATGCTATTTTTGTTGACACTTTGTATCAAATAGGTTGACACTTAGTGTTATTGAAAAGAATATTTTGTGTCGACACTAATTGATAATTGAGTAGACATCTTAAGGCAAAACACGCTTCAAATTCTCAAGTGTGTCGACACCATAGAAATTTAGGATCGACACCTTAACTACTTTGCTTAAGATGTTTCAGGAACTCAAATGAGTCGACACCAAACGATTTTGGGTCGATACCTCAAGTAATGGATTGGCATTCACTTTGAGTCGACACCAATGTAGAATGGGTCGACACCTCAGTCTTTTTGCTGGATTCATTTTTGGTCGACACTAAAATATTTTGAGTTGACACCAAATGATCATTTTGGTTCCAAACTTCAAGTTTTACGGGTCGACACCAAATTCACATGAGTTGACACCTAGACACCCTCCGAGAAACAAAATAAGTTGATACCAAAGAGAAATTGGTTGACACCAAAACTACAAGCCATTTCTCGACTCCAAGTCAAAAGGGTCGGCGCCAAAGATTTATGAGTCGACCTAAAGATTCCTTTCGAAAACAAGAGTATTAGGTTGACACTAAACGAAGTTGAGTTGACACCGAAACAATCGAGACTGTTTAAGATATTCTGAGTTGACACCATAATGAAGATGAGTCGACTCTAAAAGTTACAAGGCTGACTGTAATTTCTTGAGTCGACACCACAACATTTATGAGTCTACACCGAGATTCCAGTAGCTGTTTAGACAAAATGGGTCGACACCAATGAAGATATGAGTCGACACTAAAGTTTCACCTGAAAAACTGAAAAAATGCATGAGGTTGACACCAAATATTCCATGAGTTGACACCACTGTGTGGATGAGAAAAATGCAAAAATAAGGTTAACACCAATGAAGAACTGAGTCGATACAATCACTTGAAGAACCAAAACCTATATATTTTGTGTCGACACCAAAGGACTTTGTGTCGACACTTGCGATTAATTTCAAATCTAGTGCTGGTTCTAACAGTATGATTTTAAAGCATTAATTGCCTCCACTAACTCATCAATGGTCATTTACTTCAAATGGCTATATAAGGAGTTAAAATCCAGAGCTTCAAATCTCTGAACACTGTTCTATTGCTTGAATTTAAAGCTCCAAATCTTCAAGAAGTATTTACTGCTTATGTACTCCTCCAACCTAAACTGACACTTTCTTGCTCATTTATTTTCAATCATTTGTAAAGAGTGTTAGTTAGTAAATGTTTGATTATATTATATTTATTGTAATAGATGGTGAGTTACCTGTGATTCTTTAAGAAATTGAGTGAACTTTTTAAAGAAGAGCTCAAGAGATATTAGAAAAAATAGAAAATTGTTTTATAGAATCTTCTTGAGGAAGTAAAATGTTTTTGAATGCGTATGTGAAGCATTCGATTCTAGTGGATATTTTCAAGGGAAGTCTTGAGGAGTGGACGTAGGTGTGAAAGTTGAACCACTATAACTCTTGGCGTTTGATTCACACTTTCTCTCCTTAACCTCTTTAATTTTTTTATTGCTTTAATATTTGTCATATTTGCTTGTAAAATTAAAAAGTTTTGAAAAAGATTCTTAAAATTGTTATTATTATTTTAAAACTCAATTCACCCCTCCTCTTGGGTTGCCTAGGATTAACATGGTCATTACAAGAGCCAATGCCTAAAATTCAATCAGCATTTGAAGGAAAAGAAAATGAAAAAAGTGCCTACATAAACCGTCAGTTTTGTTGAAGATTCGTCAGACGGTAAATTACTCTCAACTTTCTTATATTTTAGCTTTTTGTCAAAGTCATGGATATTAGATTCAAGATGCTCATACCGTATGTGTCTATTTAGATAATGGTTTGATTCGTATTAGTCTTGCAATAAAGGTACAGTTCTAATGAGAAATGACTCAGTGTGTTAAGCCAATGGAACGGGTAAAGTAAAAATTAAAATGTTTGACGAATTTGTAAGGACTTTGAGGAATGTCAGACATATTCTAAGGTTAAAGAAGAATTTAATTTTTTTGAAAACATTGGATTCTTTAGGTTACGGGTTTACAGCAAAGGGTGGAGGAATGGAGATTAGTAGAGAAGCTTCAGTTATCATGAGATGGTAGAAAATAGATGGTCTCTACAGATTGGTAGGGGACATGGTGGTAGGTAGAGTTATCATTATCACACAGACAGAATCCAGCAGGAACGACACGAGACAGACATTTGAGGCTTAGTCAGATTGACAAGATGAGTATTTCAAAAAGTTAGAAGAACAGTGCAGCAGTTGAGGTGGAGCTCGATCAAAAATGCTCACCCAGAAAATCGAGTGATGATGGTTCAAGCCAACATCAGCAGGAAAGCAGTGATGATCCTTCGTTCTATAAGAAGGCTACCGATAACTCAGGTAGAGTTCAGGGACAAGTGAGAATGCTAGAAAATGTGGAGTCATCACAGAAGGCCGACACTTGGGAGTTTAGAAGACTGTCCAAGAATGAGAAGACTGTTGATTGCAAGAGGGTCAAATTCAAGTGCGGCTTGAGTTTGGTCTAAATTCATTCAGATTGATGATTGGAGAGGGTGGAGCACCTATACCCGTGAAATAGGTGCAAGTCGAGACGACTAACAGTTCTTTAAGATGGTTCGAAAATTCAAGCCAAGGTGAAGATCGTTGGGTTTCGTGTTTTGAATTTTGGGATATTCTCGTTTAGACGAGCATCCGGTTACTAATTATTTTAGTGCTACATATTTTGGTGCGTTCCTAGTTATGCTACTAATTTTTTTGATTTCTTTTATTATTAGTCTTGGTGGAAAAAAATAACCTAAATCACTACCTTCCTATTAGGGTTTATTCTCCTACCAGAATGAAAAGCTATCTACTAGTATAAATTTAGGTGTCCATAAGAGTTGCAGGACACATGAGAGAGGCTCGATTTTAAATATCAGAGAGTGTAAAGAGACGGTGAGAGGTTCAGTTTGAGATCACAGATACATTGTCAGGTTGAGAGTGATCTTCGTAATCCATATCTTCATATAATGGATTAAAGCCTACGTGGGTTTTCGTTTGGTTGCACAAATTAGTTGATCTTATCTTTTAGGAATTTATGCATAAATCGCAACGTTGTGGACCGCTTCATAACCCAACATATGTAAGTGTTTTTAAAATAATTTTTTTGGGTCTTTGATTGGCACTATAATTTGTGAATTTTTGTAAATTGTTCTATCGAGGATATTACTATATAATTATTTTGAAAAACACAAATGATTACTAATACTTATAGTTATGAAGAAAATTTACTCTTAGCTATACGCGTACGAACTATTTCTAATATTATTTTTGAAAAAAATATATAAATGAGCAATACATATAATCAAAACATACTCAATTAGTAAAAACTAAAAAAAAATCTAATGAACTAAACACATAATAAAAATAGATTCAATACTAATTCAAATGAATATAAACCCAATAAAATATAATTTTTTAGAACATTATTTTGTGTTGAAACTATTGTAACTAACAATGTGTTAAAAAAAAGAATTTGAATATTTTTATTAGACATACAAATATAAAAATATATTAAAGAATATTATCTTCCAATAAACTGTGCATAACTCGAGTTTATGCTAGTGTGCAATTCGAATTGAACACAGAATTCCTTACAAGAGGAATAACTAGTAGGAGAGAGAGAGAGAGAGAGAGAGAGAGAGAGAGAGAGAGAGAGAGAGAGGAGAATGATTAATCATGATAAACAACTAGTAGGAGGGGAGAAAGAGATAAAAAATAGAGAGGAGAATGATTAATTATGAAAAACTTAATTGCTTTCAATTTTTCCCAAAACAAGCTATTATCGATGTGTATTAAGAAATAATGCAATGAATATTTAATCTCATGACTATCTGTCATTAAAAACTTAATCTCTGGTAACCATATCTTTCAATACAAATATGGCCATTGCATGTGATTTGATTTCTTAATAATTAATTTAACTTCTTTTTTCAAATAAAATAAACTTTGTAAAGGGAATTTGGGAATAACTTACGAAATCAGGAGTGAAGGGCTCAAAGTAGTTGCCTTCCGACTTCTACATCCGGATTCACAGGTAGGGATTGCAAGAGAGGTATAGATTTTTCACCATAACTTCGCTCGAACCATCTGGAACCTTCAGCTGGATAGTTCCACTCTGTAGATGGTTAAAACAAAAGATATGACCTGAGTACATAACTTGAATGAGTGACTCGGGTGAATGGCTCAAATGACTGATCTAAGCCGAGTGATAACAGTGGACGAGTCAATTAAGTTTTTGAGGAACCAATCATTGCATACGAGACACTCAAATGACCAATTAAGCGATTCAATAACTAAACAACTCGATGACCGAGTGACTTGGTAGCCGAGCAGTTCGAGGGGCGAGTAATTCGGTTAGCCTAGTGAATCAAAGGGCGAGTTGTTCGGCTAGGCGAAGGTCGAATGGCTTGGCAGGTCCGAGCAATTCAACAGGTAAGGAGAACCAATGTGGGAAAATATTTATAAACCTAAATTATATAGGAAAGAAGCCTCTTGAGTTCATTTCAAGCTCTTCAAAGGACTTGATTACTTCACATGGGTTATGGGAAGCCAAGCCACTGAAGTACTAATAGTTCGGGTGCTCGAGCAACTATATAGAGAATACATGATATCCCATAGTACAGATTATGAAGCGTAGCCCTGGCTATGACTGAAGATATACCACAACACAGGATGTGAAGCATAGCACAGACTATAACAGTAGCCCTGACTATTTGGCTAAATTTCCATGGCACAGACCATAAAGACAGCACATACTGTATTATTGCCATGACATAGGTCGTGAAGATAATACAAGCTGTGTAGCTATAACTACCTGATTTCAATAACATAGCACAGACTATGTGCCTCAGTACAGACTGAATAAAGACCATCATATATAGCACAGACTATATCAATATAGATTCCTCTGAGAATCGAAAGGTTGTCTCAAAGACAATGAAGATAATGGCAGTGTATACTACACGGAACGTTGGGAGACATGTGATTTGGTGACTAAGAAAAGGACTTGTTGAACCACGGGATCCTCCCACTTGAGTCACTCGAGTGACCTTCAAGTCACTCGACCCGAGTGGATCGGGTACTTGACCCAGCTAGGTCGGGTATCCATGGGACCTCTATTGGTCGACCTAATTAAGTTGGAGTAGAACACTACCTGGTTGATTTTAGGGATAGAATCTCTTGATTTCTCGAGATCACCTTTCATGATCTAATTATATCTCCAAGAGAGTCCTATCCTAACCATAACATAACTCTTCTGAGTATTATAAATAGGAGAGATAGTTGTGCTTTTAGGAGGATCAGATTAGAGAACCGAGTGGATTGTTCATATTGCCAATACTCCATACTTGAGTAGCCATCTCCTTTACTCAATTCAATCTCTCTCTATTCTGTGTTTCTGACTATTTTGCATATTTCGCCTCTCTATTATTATTTACTATTTGTTTTTTTTAGAAGGACCCAACACACTCTTTGGTGCCATGTTTGATTCTTTGGGAGAGCTGATGATGTAGTCTCTGAAAATGATCTGCTTGTTGCTCACTTCATCCTCTGCCTCCGCCATGGCTAAATCTCTCTTTCTCTCTCTCTCTCTCTCTCAAACCGAAATGTGCAGAACCCTAGCGCAGCAAATTGAATTTGGGTAGAGTCTCAGGACGCTTGGCACCGATGATCAATATATCTACACAGGGATTGCCGATTTGCGTTCATGAGGTATCAAACGGTTAGGAAAATTATTAGGTAATCTCGGCATGTTTGTTACCCATTGTAGTCCAGAGGTACCAAATGTGTTACGAAAATTATTAGGTAATCGGCATGTTTGTTAGCCATTGTAGTCCAACGAATTGGATTATGAATTCAAATCTTTAATTTTGTGTTTATTTTGCACTATTGGGGTGGACTAATAATTCTCACGAATTACTAATTCCTTTTATTGGGCAGATTAGTAGTACTCCCTTCACTCTATTACGGTTAGACCATTCGCTTGAGATTGGATGCCTATTTACAAATTTGCGCTCCTTTATTTCAGTAGCCAAGTTTGGAGAAACTGTGCAGATTTGAAATTTTTATTTTTTGTTTATTTTAAAAAAATTTAGTTTAAAAACGTTCAAAACTTCAAATGAGTGAATTTGAAGCTTTTTAAAAAAATTAATAAAAAATAAAAAACATAAAAATTAACTTATTAGCTTATTTAACTTTAGTCTTAAAAAACATAACTTATTAGTTTATTTTTAAAAATAATAACACATTAATTCGATTTTCTTTCTACAAAAGTAATCTTAAAAATTAATAAATATAATCATATATTATATTATTCAATCTCATCCAAAACAAACAGAAATTTGTACAATTCATTATATTATTCTATCCAAATTAAACATAAAAAACTAATTTCATCTCATTATTAATCACATTCAATCGACACCGATTATCAAACGAGGCTTTAAAGTATTATGTAGCGTTATATATGTAATATTGTTAATAAATAAAAATGTGCGTTACATACTAAATGCATTACTATTATCTCTTATTTATTTATTAAAAATAAACCTACATTATTGTATAAAAAATATTTTTTACTATATAATAATATAAATACACCAAATAAACGATGGCATATATGCTCCGAATGCGATCACCACAGCCCCTGACTTTCCCCATTGGAGATGGAAATGTTGAGTTTGAATGCTAGTAAAATACAAAGGAGCCCCATAGAAAATTTTAGAACATTATGGAAGAGCCAAGCATTTAAATCATTACTTTCTAGAGTTCAGGGTTTTATAATTATACAACGAATAAAGTTTTTGAATTTGTCTATAAATAAAAGTTTCATAGTTTTAGTAGATTTGTGAAGAGCTGAATTATATGGGATAGAGATGTAAAGAAATATGAAAAATTTTAGGGAGTGTTGAAAATTTTAGGCGTAAATCCCTCAAAATAAGATCAATAGACTTGGATAACCAAATAATAATTCGCGTAAGTTTCAATCCACAATAGCAATCACGAAAGAACAAGAACAATAGAAAAATACGTAAGATTTACGTCGTTCGGCTAACTGCCTACCTTCACGGGAGAGAAGAATCAATCCACTACACTCTTTAACACAAATTACAATATTCACTCACTCATAACGATATTTGTGGTATCAAACTGAGCCTCTCACTATTTTTCTATATTCTCTCTAACCTCTAACCTGAGCCTCTCTGAGTATTTTGACGACTTATAAACTTCTATAGGTTTTAGAGTCATAACCCCCTTTATATAGGTTTCAAAGAAAATCCTAAAACTGTATAACTCCCAGTTGTCCGCCACCATCCGTCCGGATTCGTGTTTATCCCAAATCTGATATTGAGATTCGAGCCAATCTCAAATATGATTTTTAACGAGGTCAATTTTAACAATCTGATATTGAGATTCGAGTTAATCTCAAATCTAATTTTTGACTTTTGAGTGGAGAAACATGATTTGTTTTAGGGCTCGAGTTGTGGGTATTGAGTTTTGGCGTATTTTTTATATTGAAATTGTACACTCTACAATTATAATAGATAATTTCTTCCACTCATGGACATAGGCAGTTGTGTTAGGGATAGATTCCACATGTACGCCTGCACAAGAAATTGGTGAGATGCCTACCGGTGGCTTTATTTTGGTGGACCCTCCGACGATCGAGTCAGGCAATGACTTTTTTAGAGAGAAAGAAAACTTGAGAGAGTATTTTGATAGAGTTTTGCCTAGTACAATGAGAGCATACCTGTGTCTGCAAATGTGTTGACTATTTATAAGAAGAAATATACTTTACCAGCCTTGGGAGTCCGACCCGACCTGAGCAGGTCGGGTTGTACATCCTCTCTCTAATTAATGCATAATTGTCAAGTTGATGGTGACTTATCAATTTATCAGTACTTAGACCTAGTTTTAGACCTATTCTAGCCTTGGCTAAATCAACTCTCTTTGACACCCTAACTCTAGAGTTGGTTTAGCTGCTATTGATCTCTTATCACGAATTCCCCCTCCTGATACGCGTATTGTGGGACATTGATCCCAAATATCAACCATCGAGCTCGACTCTAGGGTTTAGATAGCTGGTCTTTCTCGGATGTGAATGCCGAGCATTCCTCCTCACGGTGCCGAGCATTCCTCCTCAAGGATCCAAGGCCATAGCATGGGCCATACGTCCCGAGGTCTCCAGAGCTCGACCACACTGTCCGTACATGCTCGGCTCACCGCCCGAGCTCGTACATGTATGCCGAGGTATGCAGTCGTGGCTAAAAGACTGTTGCTCTGTACAGCATTCCACGCGCGCTCCATGTGGCCTTGGTCGGGATTTGATCCCCTTAAGTAATATAATTTAAGGAGAAGGTATTTTCTAATGTTATTCGGCACTGTGAATTCATTGATATGGTCAAGTTTTTCTATTTATATTCTGTTCGATTGGATTAAACAGATGAGCATAGCTTAAAGTAGTTTTAAGTTAAAAAATAAAAAAATTGTTTAAAGTTATTGCAATTTTTTATAATTTATTTTAAGATAATTTTATATTCAATATGAATCTCTTTTGATAGATTTTGACGAGTAGATTTTAAAAATATCATTTTTATAAAAAAAATAGAAGTGTATAATAAAAATTATAATATTTTAAAAAATATCAAAAAAATTTATGTAAAAAGCAAGAGTACTAAAAACTTTTGAGTTATAAAATGAGGCCTTTTAACTTTTTGTACTTTAAACAAAAAGACAAAACCTGACTTTAAGCCGGTTATTTTATTTATTTTTAAAAAATATTATAACTTTTATTATACATGTTTAGTTTTTATAAAAATTATATTTTTAAAATTCACTCATCAAATTATATCAAACAAGATTTATATTGAATATAAAATTATTTAATTTTTTTTTAAAAAAATTATATTAACTTTAAGTAAAAATTTTTGTCATTTAAATTAAAATCACTCTAATTATTTGACTTAAAAGCCACCTACATTCTAATTAAACAATTTTTTAAATTTTTTAATTTAAAATAATTTTAAGTTAAATATACATAATTTAAAATCAGTTGCTAAACGAGCCAAAGAGTCAATTTAGCTAAACATGGGATCACAATTACTCTTTTAATCTTATCACAATTATATATATATATATATATATATATATATATATATAGAGAGAGAGAGAGAGAGAGGGGTAGGTGTCATGTTAATTAATATACAAATTTGACTGATGTGACTAAAACTCTAATTTATTTTAGGGTAAATTACACTGATCCCTCCTGAAATTTCTAATAAAAATAGAAATTCTCCCGATAGTTTCAAAAATTGCAGTAACACCCCCATCAGATTTGATTTTAATATCAAAAAAACTCTAACCGTTTAAAATTTTCATTTAATTTAACGAAAAACTACCGTCTACCCCAAAACTGCCCTCAAAATCGCTGTTCTCACCACACCCA